>JACJUY010001237.1:76465-155624 GCA_014220935.1 Platorchestia sp. MABIK
CTAACAGACTCCTTCAACCTGTGTAGCTGATTTTGTGGTTAGTGGCTATGACTATTCCCGAGTCTCAACTTAAAATAGGCGATAAATTATTTGGAAATGAGTATTATGTATTAACTGAGCCATGTTTATCATATTTTTGATATTTAATTACTTGAACATCTATATTATTCAACCGTTTTATTTTGAGGTCAACTTCTTTCACCGCAGTACACAGACTCTTCGACAACAGTGAACAAATTATCGAACAATCACATCACCTAATTTTAAATTTCGTAACCGATATGAAACTCCTCTGAATCCTATGATTGATAAAAAAACACAAATAAAAGTACTCCATTGAAAGAAATGATATTCCACTTATAATTTAGTGGATTATCGCTGGCATCTTCGTACCTAAATACACTAACGAGATTTTTCACGGGTCTTTTCCAGTTTTACAGCAACAGAACAAAAAATTACAAAAAATGGTCTCAAACATTTTGAAGTTACCGTTTTAAAAGATGTTGAATGAGCACGCTTAATGCAGATTACCATCATTTATTTTTTTTATTCATGGTATGACGTTCAAGAATACCTGTACGCCAATGTAGAAAAAAATCGCAACACTACAAATCGAAAATACAACGCATACACATTTAAACATCCACCAAACTCCTTAGCCTTCAAGATTACGAAACAAATAGCATGAGCCATTCGGAAAGACTAGCATGGAGTAAAAAAATAGGTACATAGGGAAGAGCTCGACTCGTAATGCTAATTCACAACGTAAATGTACATTCATTTCAACCAGCTTGAAAAAAGAATTTTTGTACCTTAAACACTCAAACGTTCAACGTCGTTAGTAACAGAGCACTTGTATGTAGCACCCGTTACCAATCCTCACTGCTACTCTCAAAAGTTACCGAGAGGTTGCCGGAAAGAACAGCACGGGACGCATTCTGCTACCACAGAAAAGGTCGCACGCGGGCGCACGAGTCGCACTGACGAAGTTAAATGGCCGTTTTTTCGACACGGAAACACTGGAGCGGAAAAGCGATCAACGCCAAAAAAGAAAAAAGCGACGGACGACTTCAAGTTTCCATTGTGGAGCTGCAAGTCACGCCAGGTCGCTTTCCTTTCATTAATTTACTCCCCAACTTTGAATCGAGTCCGCACACTGGAGGCATATAGGCGAATTTCAGACAAACCCTCAACTCGAGTAGAGCTCAACCCGTATACGCTTAAGTAGTGTTGCACACAGGGTCTAGCTATGTAAATAAGCATCAAAGTCTCCCGTAACACTTCAAAGAACATTTCACGTACGAGTTTCGAGATTGCTTCCTTGAGAAACGTAATCAACAAGTGCATCTTTATCGAGCAGTTTTTTCACACCCACACAAATAAAACTAAATATCCTCGCTGGATCAAAATTCAGTTGAGCGTTAACCAGTTTTACTTAACTGTATTGCCAATTGTTGAACAAATACAGTTATTTTATCAACAAATATTACTTTATTCTTTGACAGGTTGCCGTTCCTCACTGCTCATGCTCACGTCGCCTTTCCTGGCTAATTGGATTCACCAGATTGTGGTCACAAAATCTTACATTTCCTTGTCGAAATTTACAAACTGTTCTATCAATTTCTGACAATATTGAAATCCCTAAGGATCCTTGACAAAATAGCACACCCTGAAATTTTTGCGTCGCGATATAACTTCAGGAAAAGAAATACAGGATTCTGAACAAGCACAATGTAAATAATCCCAGAACCAGTAAAACGCGCATTAACGAAGGATAAGAAAATAGAGGTTCTGTTACTAGAAGCTCCTACAACACCCAGCACACTTTATTTTTATCACCAATTCAGTTCGGTAAGTGTAAAATTAATGATACCGACGCCCCTGTGCCTGGGTAGATAAAATTGCCATCATTTCAAAAGTATTGAAAGAAATTGACTACTACGCTCACTGTTCGTAAAGTAAGTTTTAAACTAACACTTAAACTGACGATTTGAACTCTGTTGCAATTCGTACGAGTATAAAGCCTTCAACATTGACAGTTTTAACAATTCAAACACTTCGTCGCGTTATGCCTAACCTTACTTCCAGTAGCCCTTTATATTTAACAGAATTATCGACAGACAGGGAGGTATTCTTTTATTTGTGTTACATCCATCATCATCTATAGTTCATAATGCGAACTTCGCGTGTCATAAGAATAATTAAAAATACGAGCCTTTCATCTTCGTGCGCAGCAGCACTCCATGAAAATGACTGCTTTGTCTCCGTCCTGAAAACACAACATTTCCACGTTCTGATCTTCACGCCACTCAAGCGGCAAATTTATTCTGCTGGAGACTCAACCAACACTCATTTTGAAAATTGTTCAAGTGTGGACTGCATTCGGTATTCAAATTCTGTAATTTACGTATAGCTTTGAGATTCATTTTCAGAAGATAGTAATGTTACGATGAAAACGATTAGCTTCAAAGAAACGTTCATCGTCATTGTTCAAAATCGTTGTTCTACTAAAAAAAACTTATCCTCGATAAAGTACTAATCCTTGCCATTTTACAACATTTAAGAATAGTCCAGAAAACGATATCTTCATAAGTGAGACATATTCATTTCATAAACCAATCCGTCAACACTGTATCACTTAATAAAGACAAAAACTGTGGACAAATCTCAAACTCAATTTTTGCGTCCTCCGAATACTAGATTACTCTGTGTTAGTTTCAGCCTCCTTACCACAACAAAGATGTTCGCAGAGAGGGAGGATGAATGCAGGCACCATTCAGTATGGTGCAAGAAAACACGCAATCTATGCACAAGGTGTGTTCCCGCACAGAATCCCCGGCTCATAAGAATGGTAAGTAGAGAAGAAATATCATGAAACAAGATATAAAAGTTGAAGAAGAAAGTTAGAGGTGCTGAAAAGCAGAACCGCAGTGAACCGCAAAAGATGGCCCGTAACAAAACTAAAAATTACATTGTTTGAACAATGAGAAAGCAGACTTAACCTTCAGCTTGGGACCACACATTTTTCCTTTGGGAGCGCTAACCTGAAGGGATCGGACAAGCAAGTGACTCAAGATAAACAAATAGAGCAACTTGAGATCACAGACAGGTAATACAACGTGAGATAGCGCACAAGTAACGCAGCAGAAGATAGTGAACAAGCAGTTCAACTGAAAATAACGGACAGGTGTTCGACTTAGATACTGGAGAAGTAATACAACTTTAATAACGGACACGTATTCAAACTTGAATTAACGGACAAGCACTGCGACTTAAGAAAGCAGACAAGTAACGCAAGAGGCCGCCAGGCAATTAACATTGCGGTGTGGCACAAGCAACCGAGGTAATTACACACTATCAAGCAATGGGGTAAAAACTGCACAGTCACCGTTTCCCTGCAAGGTGGGAGGCCGTCATCGGAATAAAAATTAAACTTTACGTTACTGCCAACAACAGCAGAAACATCGCATGGAAATTCAGCGCTTCGCACACACCCGACAAAACAAACCGAGACACAGACGAAAACAACAAGAGTTTCAAAATTTTTATAACTAATTGAACACGGAAAATCTATTCACTGCAACAAATTACGAATTTATATTACATAATACGGAATGATGATATAAGGAAGCAAATCCGTTCGGACCCTCGATGCTGCCGTAACAATACAATGAAAGCTTTTTTATTCAGCTACATGAAAAGTCATCAATGAGAAAGTGAAATTTAATCAAGTATTAAATCTGATGGATAGTACACATACTAACGAAACCCGAAGTAACCGTTACAACACTCTTTCTTCAACACTGAAATTCTAAAATTCACATCACATCTATTGAGAACACTCCACTCAAATACTCGAAATCTTAGAATTCATTTCATTAAAATTAATTAAAATATTCCGAGTGAAGCCAATGAAATGAAAAAAAATTCTACCTACGTAAGAAAAAAAGTCACCAGATCAACCAGTCTCTGCTCCTCACCGAGTAACTTAGAAACAACAACCCCGTAATGAGCGCGTCTGTCTGCTAATGCGAATGAAAGTAAAACACAGAAACTGTAAGTACCTCCAGCTACCGGCCTCAAGAAGCGCCTCTACTGATCCCTGACACTGAAACAAGCCTCCGTGATCCCGTTGCTGCCTTGACCAACTCTCTTTCAAATATAATCAGAGCATCCGCATCAATTATAAATTAGTTTCAGCCTCCCTTGCCAAAGTAAAGATATTCAAAGAGAAGGATGTAGGTACCGTCTAGTATGAAGTAAAGGGAACGTGGAATTTATGCGCAAGGCGTGTTCCTGTCCAAGATCCCTCGCGCATAGGAATAGCAAGTTGAGGAGGAAGGTCATGAAGAAAGATAAAAGTTGAAAGAGGAAGTCAAAGGTACTGAAAAACAGGACAGCAGTGAAACCAAAAAAATATGGTCCGTAACATTACAAACAAAAAAATTTATTTCAATAAAAAAGAAGGCCTACCTTTGGCTCGGGAAAACACATTTTCCCCCATGAGCGCTAATTCTTATAGATACATTAGTTGTATCTCTTTGAGAGGCAGAGTACCCGGAACTATATAAGCTTGACTAAGTTCATTTCTTGACGGCATATCTGGTTCACAGTAGTTGACTAGGAAACACTGATCTCCCTCTTCACCCGACAGCAAAAACATAAAATGACCAGGAAGAACAAAACTCTGCATCCAGCAAAATCAACTAGCATTTTCTGAGGCGCTATAAACTCAGGCGGTAAAGCTTCGGCGAGAGAGACATTCACTGCAAACGTGACGACGCAAATACAGCGGAAAAATTATTCTCAAGATGAAAGAAAATGTTCTGGTAGTCGAAGTGCATTTGACCCAGTAATATTTTCGAAGCAAACGTCACTATAACCTATAACAAAAATAGATGAAGAAAGCTTAGCTGTTGAAAACGCCGATGCTGATAAATGCAGGTAAAGCATGCAAATAGCAATAATGTTGACCACTGCTGAAGACAACATTGAAGCACAGAGACGAGTCATTTGCTGCTTCTTTCTACATCCGACATCAGTGATGGAAAGATAAATTTAAAATATACCTCCCCAAGGACAAGTCAATGATGACAAAATTAACTCATATTTTAAAATTATATCATGGTTGACCGCATGAATGAAATCAAGCCTGAACGGACATGTGGCGCTCAACACTTAGCCTGTAAACTAAGCACTCAGATACAAGTAAACAATTCTGAGACTGGGCAATAAAATGACTTCTTACACGACTTCGTGCGTCAGCAGTGAGGTAAAACGAATTTTTTTTTTAAATTCAGCAGTGTCACAAACTCGAATATCAAAATTATAATAAATACCAGCTGAGGAACTCATGGCTGAGTACTGAAAACTTGCCGTTGATCCTAGTCGGCGCTAAATAAAATTGCCCCAAGCTCCCCATTCTCTTAACAAAATCAACGAATTAAAGGGAAGTATTTTGTGAAGTTTTATAGAAATATAAGCCTGCAAATAAAGTTTTCTAATTTCTTTAGTAGTGGGGCAGGGCTCCCTTTCCTGATTACAAAGCAGGCAGCAGGCAGTTAAGGTTCTTCAAACCACATTAGTTTAGGCTTCCCAAAGAAAAAAGACCATTTAGTTAAGATTATTGTGAAAAGCAGTCTCTAATCACGAAAACAGTTTAATGCATCTTCCCACACGGGATACCCTCTGCATAGAAGCAACAATTTTTTCACGACATTCTTTACAAAACTGGTACAATTAATTTTTGTTCTGATAGCTGAATTTCAAAGTTTTTAATCTATTCAATGACAAATTGAACAGATGAACACCACACGAGCATTTTCAATAAATGACGAAGTATCTACTGAATATTTGTGACTGTACAAATAATTTCGTCGCTAACCATTCGCAATTGTCTTATCAAACACCTAGTATCAGATTTATACATACTTTTCAATCCAATATTTTTTCCAATGAAGGCACTCTTTCTCATCATTCATCTCTCCAACATCCCGAATATAATATCAACAAGACCAGGAACTGGCTGGTTTGCGGGTCGAACAATCAAATCGTTCGGACCTTGAAAATTGCATGAAACATTCGAAATATTACAAATTCAGATAAGGATCCAATAGTCCACAGCAAGTCCATTGAGCTTAGATTCAAATATTTAACACGTAAAACTCTGAAACATTGCACTGTTAATGCAAATCCTCGTTAACGGAAGCGGCGATGCTCGGTGGTGTTTCTTTTTCCTTGCTAGCAAGCAGAAACTCACCATCAACACGTAAAACTCTGAAACATTGCACTGCTAATGCAAATTCTCGTTAACGGAAGCGGCGATGCTCGGTGGTGTTTCTATATTTTTTGCTAGAAAGCAGGAACTCACCAGGTGGGCGCTCAGTTAGAGGGTGACCGCTACACCAAACATTGGTCGAGTGTCACTCGTGTTTAGTCAGCTGATGAACTCTACTCGGAAGAGGGGAACTTCCACCGCACACTAGGGGATCGTGTTTTGACAGGACAGGAGCAAAGATTGCGTGGAGAACCCCACTGAGGTCTCGAGATTGGATTTTTAGCAGAATTTAAAACACGAAATGAAGTGTTCCTAATTAAGCGTAGGGTAAATCATATGTTAAGAAATTTTAATCAGTAAAATGAACAGCAAGATATACAAATAGATTTCTAATAAAAAATAAGGAGCAGATACGCTGAAAAATGACTAACAAACGTGTACCACAACACGAGAGGATTCCCTGTGAAGTACAAAAGGCATATGAAGACCCATGGTCTGTATTCATTCATTTTCTTACACTAGAGCACTACCAAACAAACAATCGTACACGAGAGTCGTGAAAATAATGAAAACGAAATTTAGGAAAAATATTTCTGCGACTATAACGGCAATGTTGCCAGTAAGCCACGTCGATTACTTTAACGAAAAAGAATTACATAATTTCTCGTTACTGACAACGCAAACTCAAAATGAAATGAGGTTATGAACGACGTTTCACAATAGACACAAATTACCCTGAAGTAATGAAATGCTAACTTGAACATGCGTTGAATGGTTAAGCGGATACGCATATCTTAAACCTTCGTCAGAACTATCGATAACCAATATTCTGAAGACGGTAAAGAGATGCTGAACCGTAAGTTTGTCAGAATACGAATAAAACTACGGAAGTACATGTCAAAAACATCGGCCTTCTCTGACCTCAGATATTGCAAGTACCAAACGCTAGCTGTCAGTAGCTAGATAGCGTAACTTATGTCATGTTACAATGGATTTATTGTCAGTGACACCCACGAAAGTTACGAGCCTGGATAGACACAAGGGCCCTAAAGGTAGCACCAAATGAGTCATGTGGTTGAGGAACATTTATAAGTCTGAGAGATATCCAGAACATGCTCATGCATTCTCTCACATGAAGTGTAAGATATTTCACTTCAACAAGCATTTTACATTTCCAAGTACCTCCAGCAACTCTTCATCGCATTACCACTTTATCACCTAACCAGACGTTGCTCGTTTATCCTTTTCACGTATCCTAACCCCTATACACGCTCATCTAATTATCCGTTCTAACAACAATCAGTTCAGAAACCTTTCTCATTATTTAGCCTAACATCATTCATCATTTTACATGTGTCATTCAGACCATAGTTCTGAAGCACCTTATTTCGAACTCCTTCAATATTAATTTTCATGCTAGTTACTATCTTCAAGCCTCAGCACCAAACGTCATCGGTAGAAATTATCACACGTCGAGATACATGCATTTTTAGGTATTTTTCAATGCTATCGCCACACAAGACATTTTCCTTTCTCACTGTTGCACTGATGGGTGCGACCTCAAACGTTCAAGAGGGGAAAGCCCGAGCGACCACACAATATTTCAGGCGTCACCGTCACGTCGTGTCACCGTAAAAAGTTTGATGGGAAAGTCCTCTAAAAGAATCATTTCTTACTTAATATGCCATACAGCTGCATAATAACTCGTAGACATTGTGAAAAATCTGAAGCGATCCCACTCGTCAAGAAATTATTACAAACCCAATAAAATAATAGCGAAATGAACGGCTAAAATGACAACACAGCAGACTGTACAGAATAGTACGCATCAAGACAACGAAAACCGGCTATAAGATCATTGGAGAACATTAAACTTACCGTGAACCCAGCAGCGCAGAAACAACCGGTGAAAATCACAGTCCGCTTTTAAAATTAAGGACTCTGAACATTGCTTACGCCCTCGTTGCAGGATCAATGAAAGCCCTAAAATAAGATGATACATGCAAAAAGAAACACGCACTAAATAACGCACAAGGGCCAATCCAAGACAAGAATTAGGTGTGTATGGTTGAAAGACCACAAGAAAAAGCTCACGTGATAATTTAGGATCATAAATTGAACCTCATGCAGTGTGGCCAAAAGAATGCCCATTCAACCTTTAAGTAAAAATGAGCTTTGGTCGTTCCAAATTCTTCATGTGTGAACCATGCTTATCAAATCGATAAATTTTTCTCCGTATTAAGCAGGTCAAGTTGAGAGTAATCGACAAGATACAATTGCGTCACCTATAAGTTTAATCCAATATTGAATAAATTAGGAATGAAATTAGCTAAAATAATTACCTTTACTTTATACTACAGATGCATAATCTGTTAACACAGCATTAATTCAAAGGTCACTACTGAACAACATTACTGAAGTCGGTGGCATAGGAATAACGTGAAATGCCATAGAAACAAGCATAATTCAAAAAGGTTAGCGTTTTGATATCCGCAGTCTCATTTGATACTAACACGAAGTTATTATAATGAACAACACTTTCCGCAATTTAACGAGACAGAAAACTACGATAATTAATTTAAAACGTCCAGTGCGTTTCGATCGTACAAATTGGTCTGTTTCGTGGAGATCCAACTGGAAGCCGTATCTGACCGCAACCAACAAGTGCAGTTCGCAACAGCGAGCGATACTACAAAAAAGTAGCACATTTCAATACCAGAAGCACAAAAGCAACGAAGCTGACCTGGTTGCGGTGCTGGCGCTCGGTGAGGGCGGTGACGGAGTGTGTACGCGGTGCGCAGAACGTCAGCGCCGGCACGGCGGCCTCCATCTCACTCAGCCACGACACCAGCACCTCCTCTTCCAGCTCCAGGTCTGTGGGCAGTGAAACGCCTTCGTGAACTTCTACACGTGACCAGGGGGCGTACGGGGATACGAAAATATGCCGATCAAATCCAAGAACAACAGTTTCCAAAAGCACTCTTCTCATAAAGACAGCAGATTATAAATTAAATGAGTCTAAGCCCCCTAACCAAAATGAAAGTGTTCCAAAGAGAGGAAAGATGAAAGGACCATTTTGAATAAATTTAAGAGAACGTAGAATCTATACACAAAGTGTGTTCCCACACAAGATTAGAACATAGAAAAAACAAGCTATTAGAAGAGTTAATTCAAAAGGATAAACGTTGCAGAAGAAAGTAATACTTGCTGAAAAATAAACCCAATGAACCGAATGTGAACCGCAGTGAAAGATGGTCTGAAAAAATAAAAACATTCTATTGTAATAAAATGAAGGCCTACCTAACCATCAGCTCAGGAACTCACTTTTTCCTAAGAGCGCCGATTCCCACCGATAGTTGAATCCCTACAAGGGGCATAGAAACAGCACGCTAGGAAGGATGAGGATAAGAAAACCAAGAAAAAATAACGGAGAAAGCAAGAAAACTGAAATAAGAAGTGTGCACGGAAGATGGAAGTCTCGAAGTCCTATCTACTACTGAGGTAACCTAACAGTATCCCCCTGGAAGCGCCAGTCTCCATAGCAAGGGATAGACGAACCTTACGAATCTAAGCTTACAGACTCACCTATGCCCCAGAGATGTTTTTGGTTCAACATGAACCTACCTTCACGTCTTCTGATTCATATGATAAGATCAAATGACTTCTTAAAAAAAATACGAATGTTTAAAAAAACAGCCAAAGTGAAGACATCTAATAATTAGATCGAACCTGAAGCAGTTTTTGCAATCAATCAGCAGTTTTTGAAAGTAAATTGATAACGTCAACTTCATGTTGAAGCCGGAGAGAAACAGGAGTGTAATGCCTACGTGGATGAAATGAATAGACAAAAACTGAAAATGAGAATCAAGTGGGATAGAATTAAACGAGGCCGGTAAGGCGACACCCAAGTCAGGCATAGTAATTACTCTGGAAAAGACAGAGAGTGATAGTGGGGGGTTGTGAAGTTCAACAAACGTCTATTTTACAAGTGTAATAATTCTGGATGCATTGATGCGATTTATGCATGCCTAAATTCAATCAGAGTTTTAAAAATGCATCAATTATAAATGTACGTTCTTTAATGCTATAAATCTGCTAAAAAATTTCAAGCAAATGAGCGTTAATCAGAAATATTACAAAATATACAGAGCTAGATACAGGATGAACACTGCAGCTTTAGAGAAACACAAGACAAATTGAAAAATTCACTGAATTTTCAAAGACAAAGTGGAAAGTTACTTCAGGTATAGTATGATGCAGTATTTGTAAGAGATGCGAAATTCAGGAGCTGTAGTAGTTCTGAGAGCTGTTGGCCTCAGTAAGGAGTAAGTGACAAGTTGCCGAATGAAGAAACAAAAGTGCCCACAGAATTTACACATCCGACCTGATACCTAACACGTCAAATTATTGGATTAGCAAAGCAGCTCATGAAAGCTCGTTCAACTCAATCTTCTGCATTGATAGAAGTTTTTACAAACTTTCATAACTCCCTTTAAAAAATATTAACATACCAAACACATGCACAGGCATATTAAGCATATGCCTGTAGTTTTATATCATAACTTAATTGAATGAAGAATCAAACCGTAATCTCTGCGAAAAAAATGCGCTTGTCAACATCCAATAATTTCCTAACATTTAACTTAAACATGAAACATGAGGCAACCAATCATTCAATTAAATTTTCATAAAAATAATCATCGAACCATAATTTTGATGTCTTGCTCACAGACAGCCACTTCCGCGTCTATTAGGAGTATCCTAATATCATGAACTGTAAAATTTACACAACTGCATCTCACCCAAGTGGGAGACGCAAGGAGCATGCTGGTCTCCAGCAGCCAATGGCGGTGCCACGCTGGTCTCAAGTTGCTGCCATTTGTTCTCCAGACAGCGCAGTTTGTGCCTCAGCACACCAGGCTCCACGAGCGGGTCCGACACCCCGTCCACGATGGCAGTCGTGCTCAGAGCACTCGTGAAAGACGTCTGCAGCGGGTCCCCTCCACACACGCCTTCACCTAGGGACTTCAGCTCTTGGGGTAAACACGACAAGCCCCCTGAAGTGGACAGAGCGAAGCCATCCGGCGGAGATGTAACGGTGTTCACGCTCTCTTGAGAGGAGTGCTGATCGTGAGCAAGGGTCGCGACGTCTTGCGTTTGGGGAGCGGACCGCTCTGCCTCGGCCAGCAAGCGACTGCCCTGCTCCAGGAACATCTCGCGCAGGTAGGAGTAACGCTGTAGTTCTTCATGCTGAGTCTGAAATACGGCATTTTTATAGAATTTGTAACAAGGTAACACCTTCGAAGTGATTACAAAATGAGCTTGCCATTTAATGAGCTGCTGTACGTTTGAGGTCGCACCCATCAGTGCAACAGTGAGAAAGGAAAATGTCTTGTGTGGCGATAGCATTGAATTCTTCTTCTGGCAAGCTTGCAGCAAGTTCGATCAGAAACAAAACTTGGTAATTTTTCATTGCTCTGATTTCAATTCGAATGCACCAATATACCTGGCAGTATCTGTGATACACAAGAAACACCTGATCTTTGTCGCTCTTCTTGCATCTGAATAAAAACAGTGACGAGTTGCTCTTTTTGTACCCGAATAAAAACCACACACAGTGACGAAACATGTAACCATGAAAGACACACCCAATTTAAGTGCCGGTTGTCAACAAATCACTCACTGTTTTGAAACAAAAATTTAATTAAAGCGATCGTGGTATTCAGAATTAGCCGTTTTCTAATCACAGAACACACGTGAACTGTTGCAAGCTCTGTCAGTCTGCATCATTCAAATAATTAAACACACAATGTTAAAAACCACCTGAGGTACGCTCACTGAAAAGGGGACATTTCCTAGTTAGAGCACTACATTCAGAAGCCTAATTAAATTTACTACCACCAGTGCACAACGCGCTTTGTGGTCAAATATCCGAGGTGACAGCTTTGAGCTAACTAAAGAGCTCACCTCTTGCACTGATTGCCACCATATTTAACAATTTTCATTGAAGCACTTTAAAAATTAACCCTCCAGTATCAGGAAATCTGAAATCAGTACGTTCAACAGCAATTTTTAGTAAAGGGATGATATCAATTGGTTTGATGAAGATTCGAAATAGAATGTGCACAAAACCGTTGGTTTTAAACCCATCACAAGTGATGATTGACTCACATGAAAAAATTCATGCTTAATGAACAAAAGGGAACTACACTTTTCTAGCCAAAAACAGAATTTTAAAGCGATATTAAAAAGTACTTAAGTAAATCGGCGAAACAATCCACTAATCTATGATCTCTATATTATGAGAAACAGAAGGAAGTGGGCGGCGTATTGCTACCGATATCAGCCAATTTTAATAACACCAAGTTGGTGTTCGTATGAATTGATTGGTAATGGGTAAAAACATGAAAGCCACCAGTACTTTTCATGGAGAGAGAAATTTAATCAGATTTGAATGTTTTCACATATGAATTTCCTCAAAAACCAAAATGAAATACTTCTATATTTTCTATGCTCCTGCGCCGTAAAACCACACTCAGAGTTGGAGATGATTAATTACCGCAGAAAAATATTTCTTTCTGTTTAAAGATACTTTGAAATACCTACTGTATGTTCATTCATTTCTATATTTTTTAATAAATTTGGAAGCGTTGAAAAACTCTACGGATATAGTTAACATTTGAAGCCAGTAATCGGCATTGAACTCGGCATTTAAAGTACAAGTGGAAGCCAGTAACTGGAAGGCATTTGAACGAAATTTTACGGTATTTTTCAGTTCTCAGCAGAACCAGTGGCTCCTGCAGACTTACGCTCCAGCTTGCAAGAGTGAATATGAGGTAGATCCAACCCAAGCTATAATTAAACAAGATATTCAAATGCTAAACTAAAGAAATATCCGTTTGTATGGTATTACGGTTAACACGAAATCCATTTCTACAACCTATGATTTATAGGGTAAAATGACTCACGATTTATAGGGTACAACATTTCCAGAAAATCTGCAATAAAATATTTCTCAGTTGATATGTAAACGTGCGTCCATTGCCAAAGGCGATCTAGAGAAATGAAAAGTAGGTAAATGATATTCGTTTCTTTTTAAAAATTAAAACAATCCACTGCATCCTCCCCAGAAGAATGTTTCTCGCTAGTTTACGAACGGTAGAATGTCGCCGTAAATTAACTAAACCCCATTTGTGCGGTGGCCAGAACAGCAGCACAGCTCCGCAGAACACCTCTGCAACACCCGTGAACTGTCGCACAAGGACGCGCTCAGGTTTCACAATGAAATCCGCCCCACAGTCGACATGAAAGAACTGAAGAAGCTTTCTTTCCAACAACAGACTTGATCAGATAAGTTAGTTCATGCCTCTCTAACCACAACAAAGGTGTCCCCAATAGAAGAAGGGTTAGATCAGATTGGATTATTGTTTAAAGCCTCCCTAACCGCAACAAAGGCGTTCCAAAGAGACGAAGAAACCATTTAGCATGGGATAGAGAGAACGCGGAATCTATGCACAAGGTCCATAGAAACAGTAAGCTGAGAAACAGGACAGCAGTGAACCGAAAAAAGATGGTCCGTAACAAAACCCTATCCCATTTCTACAAAATAGGAAATAGGTAAGTCTAAAGTGTCAGTGACATTAGCGTGGTGGTGTAGCCGAGCCAATTCCCGCCCTTTTCATTTGCATTGTATCACAGTCCCCATTAATGAATTTCTTGCTTTAAACTTTCTTGTTTCTTTTCAGAGCACCGTAAATTATTCCTAATTTTAATGGCCTGTTGAAGTTCTGTAATTTTGGCATTGAGTACGTCATTCACGGTGGTGATGCTGTTTAATGGTGTGTAAGTTAATGCATCTGAATAACATGAATTTATTATTTACGATTTATCCTTCTTCGGGGATATGGTTAGGTAGGTAAAAAAAATATGACAGTAAGACTTGAAAAAAAAACATTAGGTAGGTTATTGAATGGATCACAGGTCGAGTACAGTATGCGTAAGTAAATCATTGTAACTTATACGAGGGCAGATTAGTCTGCGTTGTAATGATTATTCCCGTGGGTAATCTACTGCTCTCTCAAGTCTTCTGTTCAGTGTATAAGCAGTAATACTTGATGTATCTTTGAATATAAACAATAACATCGAATTCATCGGAATTGTTGAATGAGATAGCAACAAAGAATGATTATTATCAAGAATGAAGTACTACTTTACATTGGATACCTATTTACCTCGTCTTTTACTCAGATTAATTCTATTTCCATACCAAGCTAAGTCCCAAGTATGCTTTATCCCCATATAGCGTCATTGATTTTAAGTGTACTAAATTCTTATTTTCTACTAGAGAACTTGCAACGATCAAATCAGATATTTTGCTGCACACCTCGTAAGGTCTGACCAAACCTAGGGATTAAAAGGTAATGAATAGATTACCAGTTTTTTTTAATAAATTTCTACGCCGTTTTCAGACAAATAATTTCCGTCATTTTGCGATACAAACGTACGATTAAGTTTATTGACATCATTGAAGTCAGCATCGATCCCTATTTAGGCATAGGCACAAGCCACAATTGTTGGCATCTGTCTATCCCAACAAGCATTACATACCATAGCAAGAAACGATTCACTAGTGAATCCAGTCATCAAAACCAACTTCATCCCACGTTTACATCAAAAATCCTGCAATGTGAAACGCGATTTTGAAAATCAAGCGAGTATCTCGAAACAGAATCACAGGACAACTAACCCTCCTGTGAGCGGCATCCCGCGGAGCAGCGGCGTACCACTTGAGCTGCAGTTGTATCATCCACACGTACAGGTTTCTGTACTCGAGCAGAAAATCTCGTGTGGTCCACTGGTGGTAGTCCGCAAGTGAGGCCATGATGTCGTCTGCGTCCCAGGTGAGCTCCAAGTGTCCCGAGGGGGGCGCCAGGCCGGTGAGGGAGGCAGGCTTGGAGGAGGAGCGCAGAGGAGTGAACACAGGGAACGGGTTCGATGTGAAGGGCACGAGGGCGGCCGCGGTGGTGGTGGACAGAGAGGCCCGGGACGAAGTTAAGTGCTGTTGTTTGTTCTGTAACACGAGTTCTCAGTTAGTGTTCCGGGAAAACGATGTGCTAACAACACCCAGACACAAAGTGGAAATTCTCCCTAGACAAGTTCAAGAGATTACTAAAGAAACTATGAGAGTATTAAATACGGGTGATAGAATGAAGCAATAGTGGAGCCCAAATGATGCAATTAATTAATTGCTGAGTTAGTTCAAGCCTCCCTTACCACATCAAAGAAGTTCAAGGGGAGAAAAGATGTTGAAGGCACCATCCAGCATGGAGTCAAAGGAAAGTGGAATCTATATTCCCACATAGGATCCCATGCGCTTAGAAACAGCAAGTTGAGAAGAAAGGTTAAGAAACGAGATAAATGCTGAAGAAGAAAGTTAGAGGTGCTGAAGAAAAAAAGGACAGCAGTGAACCAAAAAAAGATGGTCTTCAACAAACAAAAAATTTTACTTCTACAAAAAAAGGCCTACCTAACTCTCAGTTCGGGACCTTACATTTTCCCCCTGGGAGCGCTAATTGCCATAGATACAATAGTTTTATCTCCCGCGAGGGGATGAAATGTAATGGTGATATTTTGGGGTTTGCCGTAATAGTAGGTTGGCCATCTCATCAAACAAAACAAAGGATATAGAGGAAAATAAAGCTTACAGAACGGTAGGAGAAAACTCATAAATAATCGCGATAACGAATGATGTGGGCAACCCAAAGGTATTCTAGAAACACTTGCCACGACAACCACTATTATCATATCTCTCCTTAAAAAGATTTCGCCCAGGGTAAAGATCGCCGGCAATTTTTTTTCTACTTACTCATTAAGGACTGTGTTTGCAACCTACTGCAATTGCTGAAGCCCCTAGCGCCGAAAATATTAGGTCAGTTTTGACCGAAATCACTCGTTGCATCATTATGCCTTAGGCATCGTCCACGTCGTTGAATGCATTAGTGAAGTTCTTACCAAAATATCCCGTCGCATTACTATGCCTTAGACATCGTTCACATAGAAATAAACTGCCCCACGCCCGTAAGCCTCGTCTGAATTTCATCTATTCGAAACAAAATCTACACGCAGATATGCAAGATATTATGTTAGCCCTTCATGAGAGGTTTGAAATACAAAACATAAAGCAGTGGACAATTTGCATAAAAAGTACCAATATGCAGTAAGAGAAAGGCTATAAAGGCAGTTGTTTCCAAGACGATGTTCCCTTCTCAATTTAGGTGAGCTTAATTCTCTCAGTATTGGAGCTGATAAAAAAAAATAATACTTTTTGATATGCTGTACACCTTCAATATTTTACGTATTAGATATTAAATTCTCATTTCAGCCGAACTTTCCGATAATCGGTTCTTTCTCCCCACAGAAAGACGATCGGTAATGGTCTATTCAATTACCAATATATCATTTATAACTTCATTTTAACTAGACCTATTTCTTCATTTTTGGAAAGAACGTATTCATGGGCAAGTTACATAAAAATGATTTTTCGCAAATGCGTCATCACAGATTTTAATTATTTCTGAGAACGATCGCTACTGGAGAAATTTAGCTCTTCGAAATCCTCATTCGTTTGTATAACAACGAACCATTTAACTGACCTAACTAATTAGAAAATTACTCAGTGACTCCACCTCTAAATAAAAACATTATCTGAAGTATTGAAACATCACACAGACGACTGATGCCTAAATTATCATTTCCTTGAAGAAACAAAAATAAAGCGATCTCAGAATATCTCGTTTTAAAATTGTAACCGATATTCTAGAGCATAAAAAATAACAAAATTAATGTATTAGAATCGTAACAGGCCTCCCTAAACCTATGAGAAAAAGTAATGTATTGCAATTGTGATGAAAAAAAGAGAAAGAGCTAATGTATTACAATTGAACGTGATGTTAAAAAAAAAGAGAAAGAGCAAATATATTATAATTGTACGTGATATTAAAAAAAAAGAGAAAAAACGATTGTATTGCAATTGTACGAGATATTAAAAAAAAAGAGAAAGAACGAATGAATTACAATTATACGTGATATTAAAAAAACTAAGAGGAAGGGCGAATGTATTACAATAGTACGGGACATTCAAAATAAAAAAAGAGAAAGAACGAATGCATTACAATCGTTGGAGACATTAAAAAAAGGAAACAAGAGTCGGAGGACACACGAGGGGAGGAGACGCACGAGAGAGTCAGTGGAGGCGGTGGAGTGAGGCGGCAGGAGTGCGGAAGTCATGATGTAGTCGTAAGGCTCCTGGATGCTGGCCCAGAACTCGCTGGGGCCGTCCTCCCTCTCAGCTGTCGAGCCCCACGACCGCCGGGCTGCGTCGTCTGCCCGGCGCCTGCACACCATTAATGGACGGTCACACGTGCAACCATAAAATACTTCAACATCTTCCGTTGAACGACTTGCATCAACCAGTGAATTGTACCAGATGAGAAGGTAACATTTACAGTTGAAAGACTTGCATAAACCACTGAATTGTGCGAGATGGAAAAGTAACATTTTGCAGCTGAGCCCATGAGCAAAGCTCACGAGAGTGTCATAAAAAATAAAATGAAGAAACACACGACCTACAAAAACACTATCCTGTAAGAAGTCTGGCTTATTCTGTCGTGGCAACAGCTTGGATCACCTCTGACGGATATCATATGCCCAAGAAAAAGAAGGCAAGCAAAACAATCTTACTCATTGTTATGCTTGAAGTTTGCTTTTGAACAGACAAAGCTGGATAGAATACAGCACAGAACATCGAGAACTTAAGTTTTCTAAAGAGGGGAGGCGTAAGGAGGCCACTCAATATCAACTTATAAACTCAGAAGTGATAAATTTCAAAGAATACCATTTCCAACCCATACTACCTACCCATTCAATTGGCACCAATTATGCTAACCAAGAATGATCACTTTAGGTCAATGCAAATACTCATTTATAGTTTCCCCGACAAAAAACTAATCCAACATTTGTAATAAATTTAATGAACAGATCATATTTTCAAATCATACTTTTTTTTAAATTTTACTTCAATGAAAGAAGCTAAGAGCATAAACACAAAATCGTTTACCACAAATGAATTTTTACACAAAAGACAAGCATTGAGATGAAGAATCCAATGAAAAAATTGACGAACGAGAGCACAAGTTTATTTCAATTCCTAATTTATGATTAAGAATTTTTAAAATAGGTTAAAATTGGCAAACTTCACATGGAAATTATTTTATAAATGAAGTTTTTCTTTGATAGATCATCTGTAGTTGCCAGTCCCGAGCTGGCGAGCAAACTCGTCGTCACAACTTGGGCATTAATTTCGGCCAAGCCCATGGCAAGGATGAGAGCGAATTATCAGCAAGACACTGAAACTCTTCAACTATTTCTACATGATTGTTACTCAAAGAGAATTTGAACTGCTGCTGAGCGTTTGAATTTCACACAAAATATAATATCAACGAAAATGTTTCTGATCCCTACAATGCGTCAAGTGTTACGAGCACACATCGCGGAATCACTTTCCTTTACCGATTACATGACATAACGTGAGCTACACATGACAACTCAACAGCATGCAATACACAGCGTACGTTCTAAGTTGGCACAAGATAGCCAGCGCTACTCTGCACTGCCGTAAACTCGTGTAAATAAATACAAGAGCTGACGCTTTCAGGCCTATTATCATGATGAAGGTATTGGCGGCAGAATTTTTTTGCCCAGGCTTTAAACCTCTCAGCAACCGAGAGGCATTAGCGCGACGTGCCTCTCACAGGTAAATATTTAAGGCAACACACAGGAGCGGGCACCTACCGACCTAAACAGTTCTGTTTCTCGGCCAAAACACCCCGATACTCGCACCTCATACATGCGACTGGAAAGAAAGAGCAGTTTACTACAGCGATCCGTACGTTTAGAGTGACGACCACAGGAAATCTTTTTAAATACTACCTATCCTTTCTTAGTTGTTCCACATACATTTACATAAGTCCCAGAGCATCTAAAAAAAATTCATTATCTATTCAGGCGGGATTTCAATGTTGAATTCCTTCTTTCTACTAAAATTAATTCCTCGAAGCGTTGCAATTTGCCTCCAGCTCGGCATAATCAATGAAAATTCATTGCAGTAGTAGTATGAACCATAAATTAATTATTGAAGGAACAGAAACAACATCATGATCACAATGCTCACACACACGGCCGGTACAATCAGCAACAAATGAACACAACGCTTACTGGACAAGGACGTCACAGGGGCTCACGACAGGGCTGGTAGGACTGAGAAGTCGAGTATTTCAGGCTATTAACGCTCCGTGATGGGAACACTCAAAGGTCTGAGTGAATAAATTAAATTTCACATATTCTCATGACTTTGACTAATAAAAAGCTGAAATTGTTATTTGATGATTATCTCGTACATGTGTTTCCGTAGACAATAAGGAACAGGCCAATTAATAGTTACACTGAGCACTATGACAATTTGTGGATTTCATGTCATCTATTCCGAGTTCTTCAATACAGTCGCTTGTCACATAGCTGTCTCTAATTTAAAGAACTTTCCTTTACATAAATGTTTATATTCAATGAATTCACCAGTTCCATAGATAAAGGAATGTTTTCGGATATATTTGCAAGCGGTGGGGCGAATTTCTTGCAATTTAAACACCGCATGTACAGAACAAAATATTGAAACCACATCACAAGTCTTGACGATTATCAGGAACGACCGTAATCAAGTTCATGTGTACTCAACGTCACTAATTATTACACAAAACAAATGCCTCGTTCAGCCATAAAAGAGTCCGACACGATGTCAACAATAACAAATTCGGCTACTGTTGCGAGTTTTCAAGACCGAAGCTGTAGTCCGTCTCAGATTCAACTCAATACTTCAACTGTCATTTAGAAATTTTAAATTAGTCTCAGATCCGTGCAAGCATTTCATAGTCCGTTAGTTCATAGCATACTGGAGCTCAAATTACAGTGGCTTGAACCATCAGTAGACGAAAACACGAGACTAAACCCACAGGGTACAAGTCTTTTTTCAATCCCAATAAATTTCGAGTTTGCGCCATATGAATCATTCATATCGATAAAAAGTCAGCTTTCACCAAGTAAACTGTAACGAGATTAATTTTTAGGAAATCAAAGTTGCTTCGGAAAGTTCAATTTTCTTACAATTAACACTGAAGTTCACACATTTCATATATAATCAACACATTGAAGAACAACACGGTACAATTATTCACGGCACATCTCGAACGGTCGGGAATTTCGAGTTTTACAAGAAGAGGTAGGAAGTCCACCACAAAGCACCGCACTCTGCCTCCACACACCGCCCCAGACAAGGCCTCACTCAATAATGTGACTCACTGAGCCGGGCGACGGTTGAGCTTCGGTCATGGTAGACCGTGGCTTTCGGTCACTGGGAGTCTGAGACCGGTACGCGTGGTTGTAATGCCCTACACTTCGGTTCAGGCGCACTTTAACCGGCGACACTGACCTCACCACATGGCATTGCACAGTTTACAAAGAAATCTTACGGGCACAATGGTAGTCCCGGTCCCTCATAAATATGAATGAAAAAAAACGGGAAAGATGTTTTTAGAGGTGTTTTAGAGTTTTTAGAGGTGTTTTAGAGTTTTTAGAGGTGTTTACTTGAAGGATGTTCGAGATCGAAAGCGACATGACTCAGATGTCAGAGGCTTATAAAGCCTCCGAGGCGCTTGGGGTTGGAGGTGCGCACATGGTCATATGTCACGTGGATCAGGCTAAGGAAGGCTCCATATAAATCCACGAAAGATTAACTATCAATTATAAAACAGAAATCGTAACTATCAGGTCAGATCTCGTATTATTTAAGCCGTAGTTACTAACAAAGCGCACCAATATCATCCATACATGCATTAAAATAACTGATATTTGCCAACTACAGTGAAGATAATACGTTACATTGGACAGTAGAATTTTCCTTACTATTTCTTGAGGTTGCACCAATTTTCCAGGAGTCAAGAAACGAGTGACAAGAAACGAAATTCCTCAAACTCTTTATAACCCTGATCTTTAAAGCTTCGAGTTTACAGGTTCCATTTACATTTAGAACCCGATAGCAACGAATTTTCAGAGAAGAGGCTTTGATTTATATAATATGGTTGAACACGTTCATTCACCTGATGAAGCTAAAGAGCTCGTTGAATAATGCGTACGCTATACGAAAAAGAGAAATTACATTGAAACATAATAGAAACATGAAAAATGCGTCTAGGTTAGCATTAGATAAAGTATGGCATTTAGCGATCGAGTAATCTGAGCACAAGGTGTGTCCTCACACCCTGCGCATTAAAATAGCAAGATTGAGAAAAGTAATGAAACCGGATGAAAGCTGAAGCAAAAATAATCGTTGTTCAAAAAAAGACAACAGTGAACAAAAAACTACCCGTAACGAAACGAAAACCTTTTCTACTTCAACAAAAGGAAGACCAATCTAACCCTAAGCTCGGGACCTCACATCTTGCTCTGGGAGCGCTAATTCTCATAGTGGTGGTATGTGACCCTATGAGAAGGAAAAGAATTAATCTGTTTTATAGTTTTTAATGTTGCAACTATATAAGGCCCACGCAATACTTTTTGTAAAGCAAAAAAATTGGTGAACACAATAATTACGCACGAGTTAAAAAGGCATCTCGAGTTCAAGCCAGTAAGCAACAAGCAATAGCCGTCGCTTGATCTCGTCTTCTAATTTGACAGCAGTAGGCTAATAAATTACACGCGAATGTATTTAGCCGAAAACAGCATAGATTTAGGTGTATAAGAAAAGAGTACGACACAAAATTCGTCGCTACGATCTCAGAAAATTATAATTGCTGATAGCGAATGAAAAGGATTCGTTTATATTTATACACAATATTGGAGTTCTATAGAATACCCGTGAGATGTAAGTTAGCCTACAATTGATGGTAGAACGTTTCAAAGCTAAAGACATTGCATAACCATCATTCACAGAAAATCACTATTTCGAGATGGAACTAAATCGTAGGATAATATTTTAACAACGTATTTCCTAGGACGAGTGTTCCAGCGATGAAACTAACGAGTGCAAAAACAAATAATAATTAACATCGCAAAATAGCTACAAATCCCGTCACAGAAATTTGCGCAGACTGTTAAACCGCAAAACTATTACCGCGGAGAAAGTAACTGCTGCTGTTCAAAAATATATGCAAGCACGTCAGCCAGCACAGGCGCGTCAGCCATCACCCACCCACCGCCAGCAGTAGCAACACTTGGGTAACGCGCGTCAAAAAAACGAAGAAAAACATGGAGGAACGAGTGATGTGGCGGGGCACCCTACAAAAACAATCGTTAGGGCTCGTCTACTGGTGAACGCCTCCCTCTCGCAGTGGCGACACGGGGTCGCATCACTCCTCTCACCCGCGCACTTACTAATAAATACACCTGCTTTTCGAATTATGAATATTATCTGCATCTAAAAATAATTTATACTAGTGTTCGTTTTGTCCGGCGCAATTTTGTGAGTTACGTTTCTTAACGACCGTTAAGTGGTGTCAAAACGAGTTCGAATAGCAACTACAACATCAAGAAAGAACACTAAGATCCCATTTCTGCTAATTGGGGGAGAGAAAACTTTAAAATTTACGTTTGAAAAAATTAGCTCTGTGAATAACCTTCACGTAAAAACAAATACTTAAAACAACATTTTTCAAGTAATTTACCAAACAATGTCGAGGTAAATCAGCGAATCAAACAACTACACACAATCAAATGCAGAACACGCTACAAGAAACGTTCGGTTTAACGAGTAACGTTTCTATTCGACATGAGGGCTAAATATGCCTCCATCAAATCATTCCCTACAAGGAACGCGGCTACAAAATCTAACTCACGTCCCCAAAACATTCAAGAAACATGCCCAAACGCTCCTTATTTTCCCCTGTGACGTCAATAGTTTTAAACAGAAGAGACAGAAGGGGATTCAGTAGTCCGTTGGCCGTTCATTGGTGACTTAACAACACGAGGGCCGTTTTTGAAGCTGGTGTGCGACAGCGTTTGCTCGTGACATCACTTAATTTCCTAAGGTCTACAGCAACCCGACAGTAGCCGGTGTACTTGGCACCTAGCCACGTCTCGTACACGCTCAATGGCCACCAAAAAGAGGCACTGAATTATCACGAGGTATTCAGAACATCGCCACGTTAGCGATGCGAAAACAAGTACAAGCCAGGGGGCAACCAGCACGAACACTGGTCATGGCGGCGCGGAAATGGTCTACTAACACAAAGGAAGTGTGCTCATACATGACACGGTGGCCACAACAAGGCAGATTACATCTTCATGTAAGAGAAAAGAATCAAAATTTCAGCCAAAATTCGCATTCAAATTCCCAATTGACAGTGTTTGATTCAATTTTATTCAGAATTCAATGAGCTTGACCAATTATAGATAACATCCATCCAAATTCAGTTTGGAATAAAAATAGGTATCATCAGTATATAGTACTCAGCGATACGAGTTTGAAGGAATATCACAGGAAGACCTTGAACAAGTTCTATACTCCGAGAAACCAGAAGGCGCGCTAAGCTAACAAGCAAACAAGCTCTGGCGGCACATGAAACCGTTGAGTTTTGAACGAACGACACAAGGCCCGATTGACTGCCAGGGTCGGCTGCGTGTTGACTCAGACAACAAGAAGCGTGTGTGCACCCACTGCATAACTGAACTTATAATCTCATCATGTACTACTGTTATCCTCAATAATTCGATCACACTCAAAATCCGAGCACTTTTGCCGTTATAACCTGTGTCAATAATCCAATTCAAATGATTTACTGTAAAAAAAATTACGCGTTTGCCCTATGGTTGTCCTACGCGCCAGGTCATCATTTTTGCTTCTATGTTGTGAGCCCATTTCACAACACTCCGAAACAAGAGCCATCAGAATGCTCACCATTATTACAGAGAGAAAAAACAAAGAAACACAGTGACAGGATAAATTACAGAGAGAGAAAAGCACAGTGACAGGAAAAAACTGGAGATAGGCTACAAACAATGGTAAAGTTTGAAAAACACGCACAAACCTTGACATTCTGTATTTTTTGTGTGTTTACACTCGTACGTGTCAGTACTGGGCCAAGCTTGCTCGCAAAATAAGCTCTCAAACAAGGAAGAAGACAGTGTTTCATGGTTACACACGCCATCTTTAATTTTCTAAAACCAGGAATACGGAAGAATTTCAGAGAGAATTTGTTTAGACAGTAAAAATTGGAAGGTATTACTCGTAATCAACGGTTATTAAATTTTCAAAAACACAAATTGGTTCAAAGAGACTAAAGGAAACAAGCGAAAATCTGTTGCACGTTCTCCAGCCCTTGATTACAAAATACATGAATGACTTGCTCCATAAAACGCGGCGAAGTTTGTTATAATTCAGCAATCAAAGTTCATACCCAAATCACATGAAAGAAAAGCGCAATCATTCAACGCACGAATTATTCAACTTCAGGAATGATACGTTCAGTGTGAAAAAAAAATATACAAGCATTTTTGTCCACGTGCATGTGAGCAATTGAAGGAGAACAATTAAACTCCGCTGCCATTGTGAATCGATAGAACAAAATCAATGGTAACATTCTTAAGGATACTGGTAACGCAACGCATGTACAGCCACTTTTAGGGATATTTCTATCGAGAAGTGTTGAATGATGCGCTCTTATCACTGGAGCGTGGACCGGAAACTCGTTCTCTGATAAGAAGGGTAAACTCAGCCCAGAGGCGGTATGTCAGTGCAGTTGTCAGCTCAATAACGTCGTTACCAAAATAATTTTTTAGCTGGTCTCGTGCTCTTATATACTATCTTATTCTTATTATTCTATTTAGTTACGCTACGACTTTTCATTCACAACAAACGGGACCTCAAGAGAGCGAAGAGAAGGGATCATTTAGTATGAGTTTTAAGGTACGGAAAATTCATGCACAAGGAGCATTCTCACACAGGAACAGAAACAGTGAGTTAGGAAGAGGAAAAACAGACAATTAAGAGACAGCGAGTAAACCATGAAAACAGAAAAAGGGAAGTGGGCACAGAATACAGAAGTTCTGTCGGCTCATCTATAAGTGAGGTAACCTAACAGTATCGCCTTGGGGCGCCAATCTCCATAACAATTGATGGACAAACTATCTAATTTAGCCAATTGTCTATCTTTTGCCCCTGAGAGGTGCAATGCTCTCGTTATATTTGGTGATTGTTTCAAATGTGTACCTGACATACATTTTTTTTTAAATTGTACAATCAATCTATAAATAATAGAATGGTAATAGTAAAATAGTAGTAATAGTGATAGATTAGAGCTGATCATTGCAACCGATTATTAACACCAGGTTAAACTACTAAGAGATTTACTACTGAAGCCATCCTACGATTGTTTCAGCTCAGTTAAACCGTGATGCGGATCATCTTAAAAAATTGAAAATTGAAGAAAAAAGGAACAAAAGAATACACGAAACACTCGTGTAGGTCGTTACTCCCCACTCAAATTTTAGAGGGAAACAATAACATCAAAGATGAGGTCCCGGCCCATTTAAATTAATAACTAAGTCAATACTGAGAAACCTAGAAAAATGAAATCGTATTGCGGGACTCACAACTAAGGAGCTAAATATACTTTACGAAAGAATACAGAATAAGTCACCCATCGCTTGTGTTTTATGCTTGTGAAGGCGGACACACTCGTAGCTCATTACCAATCAATGAGCCTTGCAAGTGATAAATAGGTAGACTTTACATGACACGAGAATATTTGTCACTATAATGACACTTAATTTGTTATAAGTCACTTTAAATAGGGTTACGTACTTATTGAGAAAACGAGCGAGTCGGGTGCTCTTTATCAGCGCTTACAGAGGTCAACAGTTAATAAACTGTTCATTTTCCTGACAATAATTCAGCTGGCATTGCACTTTTTTAGACAAAATTTAGCCGCGAAGAGCACTTCAGTCTTAATGGCCAAGTTTAATTTGATAAAGAACGAAACTCGATAATATTCATCACATAAAAAATTGCACATAACTCACACCCAAGATCATGGACCTAGCGCTAGACCTTGCAAAATAAAGTTGAAAATATTTCTGGTACATAAGAACACACCATTGATCGTCTTCCACAAAAACCTATGCAATTAGGTTTTTGAATAGTTTTCATTATGATAAAATAAAAATTGAACATTGAGCACTCTCACTACCTAAAGGAAACTGAAAAGCTGTCAAACCTTATGGTTAGTCGAAAAATGAAAATCGTAAACCCAGCAATTTATAGAAAAAAAATAAAACGAAGTAGTTACAACTGAAAAAATATTATTAATTATATGTTGTTCTAAATGAAAAATTTTATGAAAAGAATGCTCTAATATAATTTCAACTCACTTCAAGAAAAAAATTTGAATTTTGACGTTTTTATCGTCAGTGGAAACATTTACGCCTGAGCACAAACGAATATATATCTCACTTTTTCGTATAAAACGAAAGAACAAATTTCAAATGTCTCGATTGCAGATGACATTCTCCGTAAAAGAAATCTTGTTAAGAAGGTAAGGGCTACCACAACTACGTGATAATTTGCACAGACAAGAAATAAGGTTACTGATGGACATTTGAACATTGTCGGAATTCTAACACTGCCTTCGCAACCATCATTAGGACACAGAGGCCGGATCGCCCAACTCACTTGTTGGAGCGCCTCGTGAGGGAGTTGGTGGCAGACGCAGGGGGGCTGAGCCGCAGCAGGTGCCGCTGTGGTGTGCCATGCAGGGCCACTTCTTCAGACGCACAAGACACCACAGACGAGTTCAAAAACGTTTTCGGCAGCTCAGTAGATCCACAGGAGAGGCCAACCTTGGCTTTCGTTGGTGACGTAGACCCCACAGAAGACGAGCTCGGAAGAGGCATAGTCGCGGAGAATGTGTGACTTGTTTTGGAAGCAGTATCAAGCTTTGAATTTTTAGGGTCATTTGCAGAATTTATTTCGGTCGAATTGAGATGTGCGTTTTTTGAGCTTGTGGTATCAAAAATGTTCTCCGCCAAAGAATCGGTGTCATTTCTATCAGAGGCTATAGTGAGATCCCTATCTTGAAGCGTATCCGTGTTGATGTGGTTGTTGACGTAATCTAGGGACTGCATTGGACTGTCCTCCATCTCATCAGACTCCACCTCCATCGCCTCGTCATTGGGAGAAGAACAATGGCCATTCATAGCATCGGTCTCGCAGTTCCGCCGCACAGAAAACGTGCTGGCAGAAGACCGTTCTTCAGGAGCAGTACCCGAGACCGTGGCAGGGACGGCCAATGGTCCACCTGTAGGTGAAGTGGGATGGTCATCGACTGCTACTTCGTCAGACTCGTAGCGAGGCGAGGTGTTGGTTGCGTAAGGTGAGTCGTAGCAGCTAAAGTTGCGGTCCTTGCGGTTCTTCATCGGGAAAGGTGCGTGGAAATCAAATTCTGAAAGAAGAGAAAAAAAACAAGCCTGGTTTAATTTTGAGTTGGTAAATTAAATCAGTGAAATTAATACGGAACAAGCGTCGTTTTTCAATAAAAACGAAATGGAACAAGTTCAGTGAACAATTGCTAGAAAATATTAGCATACATTTAAACACAAAAAATAATGCTTAACAACAAGATATACTGCTTTAAAATGAACTGATCAATTAAATAATTCATGAACGTAGGTAAAAAAAAAGCGAACTTCTAAACAAGCTGTAACGATTCTCGGAAACAACACACTCCACTTAAAGACTAGACATATGAAGTCGCATCTAATAAGAGAAGTTTGTTTATTTTTCTACCGCTTAGCTATTACACGAACCTTCGTCATTGGCATCCATACTAGGCGTCGCTCCAGGTTTAAGTGGTGATTTGTCGTGCAGGTGGTGTGATCAAATGGCAACAGAAGAAACTAATTGTAAATTGGCTCTGCAACTCTTCCAGGGAGAAAAGGGCTTGCAGAATGAATTGGCTTCAGACTTAACTCAAATAGGAAGTTCTAGTAACGAGTACTAGGGTCTCTTTGAGTTGCTGAAAAGTAAAACTAAAGTTGGCACATGAAAGGTCCCTACCCTACAGCGATGGCATCTTTGCTTTAGTTGGCCATGTTCGGGGAGGTGTGAGGAACAAGTACAAATTTCTGTGAGCACAAGCGAGTCTGCAGGAAGAAAACGATGATAAAGTGAGACATTGGGCAGAGACTCTTGTAGTATGTCACAAAATAAATAATGTTCTCTACAAATGAGGATTGGATTTTCTGCAAGTGTACGGTTCAGCAGCGCCGCATGCGATGACCTGAAACAAAATTGAGAATTAGAAACTCACTTCAAAAACCATCAGCATGCAAGTAATATAAGAACATTTGAAGACAAGCGTATGGTTTAATATTAAATTATTGCATATTTTTAAATTCTAGAACTCAATATCTAGAACAACGTAAAATATTAGACAACGTAACAAAGTAAAATGTTAGACAAAAATTTCAACTACAAATTTGTAGCAAATCCCAAAAAAAACATGGGAATAAAAAATTCATTTAATGATTTTACAAGCATAAACATGAAGCAGAAAATTAATGAGCAGAGGACGTGCGGTGGAAAAATAATTCAAATGCGACCACGATACGCAGCTCAACGTAAAAGTTCAAACAGGCAAGAAAAGGCAGCACATCGAGATGAAAGGTAACACTAAATGGGCTGATATCAAGATGTCTTTCACTGGAGACCGCAGAGTTACTTTGAAACGGACGAGAGAAGAAAAACCTGCGTGCAGCCACCCGCATGTCCACCTCAAGAGACGGGCACCGCCACGCCGCATGGCATGCGAGAGTCGGAGGCGCGTCACGAATAAATCTCGCGAGGCGATTACACCGAAAGAGCACTGATGAAGTTGGGCAAGCGTGACACTACAAAAAATTGCACACGATTTAATCAAACCAGAAAGCACTGAACTCGAACTCACAACTTGAGAGAAAACCATTATAAAAATCATATTTCCTCGGTAGAGAAAACTGGAGCGATAATATACAATGGAGATAATGGGGAATTCAAGTTTCACCATGAAATTTTCGCAGCGCGATAGTCAATTTTAAAATTTACAGTAGAGATAGAACAAGTTCATTATTTCAACATAACTGTCGCTGCCTAAAATTTAAAAGAATGACTGCAGGCATTAATAGGAAGATTCGTCGTAAGTGTTCACGTCTGAAGAACAAATAGAAACTAATTTTTTTTCCGAAATAGAATAAAAACGAAGAGTGGTGTGATATTCCGCCACATGGACACTAACTTCCACATCTTTCAGAGAATGTGAAGAGTCGGACCGCAACGAACTCTAATTAACTAAGAAAGAAATTCATTTCTTTCAATCAACGAATCACTTCAAATGGAGAGATTCGATGCCAACAAGCGGCAGGTTTCACACAAAAAGGTGAAGAAATTCGAATTTCTACACATTAGGCCGGTGAGACGAGGGCAGTCAAAGGGTGACTTTCACTGCAACTCTTTGACTCCATTAATGCCAATGACACAAGCTGAGAAAAATAGCCGTTTCGCCATGCAGGCAGTTTCATTGCCTGCAGGAAATCTATTCGGAAGATTTAAGGAGGCACTCGAGAATGGTAAGAGAACGACCAGCCAAGTCACGCTTGCCGAGTGGCGACTACGGCAACGATTTTCACCTGATCTTCAGTGGGAATGATGCCGAACTTTTGCACCATAAATGAAAATGGAAGAAAGTTCCCATTGATGTGATGCCAAGTGCAAACGAGATTTTCCAAAGGCCCGAGTTGATGATGGATTAACTATTAATTACAGATGCTCTTCCACACAATAGAACTCGTATTTTCATTAATAAAACAATCCAAAATTTCCAGAAGCACGTGTAAACTATAAATTGGCTCATAGGATTCTGAAAATACAGCACGCAACGAATGTAGAACAAGACAATATGAACTCAAAATAGTACAGGGAGGAAGCCTGCACTCATTTATAGAAAACATTTTTAATTCAATATGAACTAAAAATAGTGCAGGGAAGAAGCCAAGCAAGACTAAGTGAGCACAGCAGCGCAAGAGCTACACGTGGTCAGCATGAAGCAGGCACAACAGATTAGATGTTAGTTTACGCCTCCCTAACCGCTAAAAAAACAAGTGTTCCGAAGAGAGAAAAGAGGAAAGCACAGGAAAGGACGGAAATGAAGGAATACGGAATCTAGGCAGAAGAGATATAGAAACAGTAAGTTGAGAAAGAAGTTTATGAAACAAAAAGTGTTGAAGAAGTAATATGTGCTGAAAAACGGGACAGCAGTAAACCGAAAAAAGAGGTGTTAACATAACGAAAAAATATATTTTCAATAAAAAGGCCTACCTTACTCTCAGCTCGGACCTTCACACATTTTCCCCTCTGGGAGCGCTAATGCCCATAGATACAATAGTTGTATCCCCCTGAGGGGCGGCGCAACAGCCACCAGCGTCCAGCAGGAGAAGCAAAGCGAAAATCGCATCATAATTGCGATGGACCGGGAATGCTTGATGATGATCAGTCACGTTTAAGCGAAAAATTATGCTCGACATAACAAATGAATATAAATTTAATTTTCTATGAAATATTAGTGTTACACAGTACTTACGACAAAATTCATAGTGTGAAGCGAAGAAAAGGTAATAATTAAATTTACGAAATGACTATAAATGATGTCTTTGTTAATCTCGAATTAATGAAAGCGAAAAAGAGAAAAATTAGAGTATCGTTCCACAGTTAAAAAAATAAGTTGAAAGTGAAACAAACGGATAACACTGCAACGCCTAAAATCAAACATGTTTTTTCTTTGCAAATGTAAGCAAAAGTGAACTTGATGTTATATTATCAGCGTCAAACTTGCGTGCAGGTGATGCCATTGAGTGCGAGTCTTGACAGATAGCGAGATACGTGCAGCACGAGGCAGGGGCGAAGAGATAGATGACGCGGAAGGGGTTGGACGAGTTCAGAAAATTATAATAAAAGTTACAAAACGCGTCAGTGACACAAACCTTTCGAGGACACCATTTGACGTGTGAAGATGTAGGGAGAAGCACTATGCTCCTGTCAATGACAGAGAGGCAATGTCTGAATGTATGCTTTGAGAAGTTCGTGGGGAACGTGTGTGATAAAATGAAGCATATGATGTATATCGTGGCTCGTAAGTCGCACGAGCTGGAGTATGTTGGCCGTTAGACTGAGAATTTGAACAGAAATTCTGGCTCATGTACAAGCAGGTGGTGAACGTCATAGGGCTTCTGGATACTTGAAGCAAAACGAGTGTGTAAAAGTTGGCAGTGTCGGTAACAGAGTTTGTTCAATTCAAAAATTATTGCACGGATTTGAACCTCAGGAAGATTATATTGAACAACTCAATTCAGGTAAAACTTTGTACGTTAGTGAGCGATCAGTTGGAAGACGATCGTAATGTTATAGACCCTAAAAACTCTGTTCTATCGGTGATAAAAGCCACCAGTAGAGAACTGTAAAGTCGATAGAGTTTTATGACGGTAAGTGGAAGCTCCACACTGCAGAGCAGATGCAGTCTACAGAAGTCGGGGAAAATTTAGTATGATCCAGGTCGTTGAGGGAGAAGCGTAGCTTAGGAGAGGTTTGGCCGAGGGTGGGTAAGGCAGAGGAGGCTCAGCAGCGAACGCTGCCGACAATCCACGGTTGGTCGCCCTCCATCACGACCGCCCTGGAACAAAAATGAAATACACTTTCATTCGTTTGATCGAAAACTCCCTTCAACTTAGGAGTCGCCTAAACTTTCACACACTTGTACAACGATCCAAAGAAATCTTTTACGACCATCCGGACAATCACTTTCCAACGAAAATGTGTTACCGAAATGAGATGGAAGTTACTCATCTATTAAGCCAATAGCATGTGAGGAACTTTTTTGGACGCAAAACCGAGAGCATGTTTCTTCCGAAAATGGAAAAACTGTAAGGACTGTCGTCCTACGAAGCCAGCACTAATACTGAAGTGTTCCTACAAGCAACCAGCCACATTATCAAACAGATGGAGTCGATTCGGTAAGATATTCCACTTCGTGCTTATTAGACGATCTATTTTGATTGGAAATTATTACAAAATAACCAAGCAATTGCATCGAGTTAAACAATCGCACCAAATTGAAAAATGGTGATTTCGAGCGGTAACTCACAATTCAGCACCCGATGCATTAAGGCAAAAAATCAGTAGCGAGTTGGAATGAATTGAATGTAAGATGGAATGGATCAAAACGCTGCAAGAACATTAAGCACACGCGACGGGCTGCATAAAATACATCGGAGCAAACAGGTTCACTTTGTCCTCAAATGAAATACGAAGTGCAGAAGAACCGATTGAGGAGTTTTGATGGCTCCTGTTAGGAGGTGATGGGGGGAGAACAGATGCACGCGGTCTCATTCTATTCCACCGACATCCCCATTTCAGCAGCCAACATGGTGTGGACGGGAGCGCCTCACGACTTAGCTGTGCGGGCGTATTTTGAAAACAATCAATCTGTGATTGCGACGCAAAGAGCTTTTCCGCGATGGTTCAACATTCCGCGTGACGATATAGTTCCTCATGCGAACACAATTCGGTCCTGGGTTAGGCAATTAGAGCCAACAGGTAGTACACTAAGAACAGTCACACATGGCCTACGAGATCCATCAGAACACCAGAAAATATGGAGCAAGTGAGAGCAGCGGCAGCGCAGTCGCAGCGACGTTCTGCCCGACGGCATGCTGTTGCTTTGTGAATATCTAACCGCAACGTGAGAAGGATTCCGCAAATGGAGTTAAATTTCTATCCCTATAAAATACTATGTAAAACGACGAAATACGTGTTAGTAACTGCTGGCACAGATCGCTTTAAATAGTTTTTTTCGGCAGCGACGAGGCACATTTCCACCTGAGTGGGGGTGTCAATAAGCAAAATTTCTGCTACTGGGCATTAAATGACCCTCGAGTTATCCAGGAAACATCGCTACATTTCCCTGAACTAACGGTGTGGTGTGCGGTATCACGGTTCGGTATTAAAGGCCCTGACTTCTTTGAGGAGGGACTGTGACAGTAACTTTCCGAACGGTATTACTGGCCGCCATCGTGAGGACATTATTTTCAGATCTTAAGGATTGTAAATAGTAAGTACTACCAACTTCGAGTGTAATAATATTTCATCTCTATGTACTCCCATTACATTTTTATAACTTTTCAAACTTGCTCAATTGGTTCTACCGCACTCAGTAGTTGCCTCGTAAAACCATATTACGAACAACATTTCTTAAAAAAGATGTCGAAGAAAAACTAAATGGCAATTTGACATGCCCTCAGAGCAATACAAACCTTTTCGAAAATGGGGTATTTTTGGAACATTTCCATTTGCATCAAGGCTAAATGATAGAAGTGATGCTTCAAACATCCCCAAAAAGCATTCGTTGATTGGGTACACCCATTTTAGTTGCACAAAAATTGGTGCAGGACAAAATGCGAGCGGTTGCGGCGAGCGGGACAGCAGCACAGCGGCGTAAGCAGAGCGCGCGGCGGGAAGGCAAGCTCGCGCCTTCACGGGAAACGCGAGACGCGGATCGCGTTTCCCTCATGCGGTACGCCGTACGCGACACCAGCGCACACAGGGGGCCTCCACTTACGCCGGCTAGCTGAATCCCTTGAAAATAATCTTGAAGGCAATGGAATTTAGGTAGGGGTCAAACTCACCTTTATTACTGAAACCAGATGTAAAAGTTTTCGGTAATAACCTATCGTGGTGGCAAAATGTAAATAAAAGCGTCAGCCGCAAAAATATTCATACTTGGTGCAAGGTGTCCTATTTGTTAAACTGCTTTCTGCAAGCGTACGATAACAAAGCATGCGCCACAACGATGAGGATTCAAATAGTGCCAACAGTGAACTGCTGTGATCAATACTCTATGAAAAATACAGGCTCAAGTGCGTATCACTGATGCTCTCAACTCCAGGCATGTCTTCAACAGTTGAGCCTAACAAACAGAGAAGTAGAATCACCAGCACCCGTTATCTTGGGTAAGAAAAAAAACATGTATTGAAACCAAATCAAGGAGAGGTAGTATCCCTGAGTCGTATTACTCTCTGAAGCTTCGTTAGTTTTATAGCTCCAAGCAAGATGGTGAAGTAAAACTATCACAGATACGCGGAAAAAATAAGGCGTCTAGTTAGAAAATTCGAATATCACTACGCCGTGAGAGGAGACAAGGAATGGGAGTTGCTTCACGGCGTAGGGGGGTGTGTGTTGGGATAGCAGAAGGGGAAAGCATGAGGATGCTTCCGTATACAGACTTTGTGGGTATAATTGAAGTTGGAAATATGAGTGATGTAAAATTCAATTCTAAATTAAGAGGTATGCAACACAAACAGAGAAGGGTAATAGATATGCTGATGAAATCTAGATGTTCACGCGAAGGTGCTCGCTGTGGTACAGTGGTGAAGGGATCGGCCTTGCATGTTGGAGACCCTGGTTCGTATCCCGGCACTGGCGCGGCGATTTTCCCCGTTGGGTATAAGGGAAAGCTCAAGCACAATACCCCACTCAACCCAGGTGTCGGAAATGGGTACCGGCTTCACGGGGGAACCGTCATGGTGTCCTATATATAGTGTTAGTTATAAGACATTTGAAAAACCAATGCTTAAGATCATATGTATCAGGCTTGATTGGAAATAAAGCATCCTTAGATGCCGATGTTTGTTTGTTTAAGACATGTTGAGAGATGCTCGAGAGTTAGTCAAAGCGCGGGAATCGGCGCTGGTATTTCGAGAAGGACCTAGAACAAGAGGCTGGCTTGGTATAGATATTTGGTGGACCAGAGGAGCTTAACAACAAAGGAATTCATTTGCAAGGGAAGCGGGAGCTCCATCCAAGCGGGAATGAAGTGTGAACCGCTGCGATGTAGAACCAAAGCTTGGCCGAACGAGTGAGAAGTCATTAGGTAAAAACATTGAGCGAGCGTTTCGTTTTTATTAAATGAATTCCCCTCTTCGACACCTGACTCTCTTTTCATTAACAAGGAAGATCGAAGGACAGTGACTATGTTGTTAGTTTTAGTTCTTTAAAAAAAAAATCACAAATAAGCTAGGGCAGTCATGCAACTTGAAAGAAGTGATGTCAATTGTTCCAAATAACGTACACAAACAGTTATGTTAGAAAAGAAAGAGCAAAAACGACAAGTAAGAGAATTAGTCGACATTTTAACGCCTGTAGCCCTTTAACTTAACGTCAAGATTTGCACAAGGTCTGAATTTGGGCAGTAAAAATAAGAACTGGTGAATGAAATAAGCGTGAAATCTACGTCTTTAGTCGTTTGAATTTATAAGTCGATGTTTGAAGAATAAGTTGGCGCCAAATACATATTATAATGCAATTTGAATTACATTAGCAACAGGAAATAATAAAAACCTCACCTTTAGATTGAAATATCAAAACACTTAATATGAACGCTAACTAGGCATTTACGAAATCGCTACTAGCAGCCATTCATCTTAGCGTGAACTTGGAAATGATGTAATTGGAGAAGTTCCCATTAAACACAGCTAACAATGTTCTACAGCAACCATGTAGGAAAGTTGTTGGTATTGTATCCTTTTACAGAGCTAAATCGATCCATCAACCCTAAGACCACTACAGGCTTGAACTAACGCCCAAAGATGACGCCCGTCAACGACGAGCAGCATTACCAACTGTCGTAAAAACAGCGGCGTGACGTCACGTGAGTCTCCCTACAAATTGGCTTGCTCAACTCGTGGAAACACGATGTTATTTCAAACAAACTCACACCGGGGGGGGGGGGNGGGGGGGTTCATTTAGCCGCAAACTTTTATTTAAGTAACAAAGCACATAAAGGTTAACCAGTTTCAGTTATACGGGAAAAGTCACAAAGCCACAATCAAACCTATCGATAAAACCTAAAGTTATTTGAGTTTAAAATTCGGTTTGGGTAATTTTGACCCCTCCGTGTATCCACAGCTTAAGCACTGCAGTTGAAAGGCCACAAGCTGCAGGGGTGAGTAGCCGGAGTGGCATCCAACACGCCAGGGGGCGACCGTCCTGCATGAGAACGAGGCTGCGCAGCTCCGCCCGGAATTATTTTTTACTGGTCGTCATCACAGCACAACTGACGGCACTGGAATGCGGGGAGGTTGGTACGTCGGTACTGCAGTAGCACTGCGCAAACCAGTTTTATCTTCACGAGTTTGAAACTGCATTACCTTGAATCTAATGAAGAAGATTTAATGGCTGTCCCCTGGTCACACGAAGTACGATCAACAACACGGTACGCAAGAGAACTTCCAATGCTGAACCACAACCAACGCTGACTGCATCTGCTCTGCGGATACGCAGTTGAACTCTTCAGTATAGTTACGATTTACAAAAATCTCACTGAACTGGACAAGCAAGAACAAATGCCGAAGATAAGTGAGCAAACCCAAGGCTACCGAGTTACTGCGTCGCTGTAACTTGAAAAATAGAGCTCAAAATTATGAACGTATGCACATGTAGGAATACTGACGTTGTTTTATTATTAATTTCTTCACATTTGACATGCAACCACGCAAACTTCAAATTAACAACAACTGAACGAGAGCAAAAGAAATTCCATGACTAATGAAAATTTATCTTACACGCTTACTTTGAACTTCTATATTTTCTGCATCTCAACATAGTTCTCAAAATACGTTTAAATAAAATTTAGCTTTAATGACTCTACGTAAATACAGAAATGATACTCATTTGCAAAGAAAATAACGTAAAAAGCTAAACCGTTCGGGATATCGACAAAATTTCGAAGAAATGAGTATATTTAACTGAAGAAACGAGTACATTCAGCTGAAGAAATTCATCATTAGGAGCGACGACGTTGACTCTCTGACTATGAACAAAGATATTTCCGTTCCATGCATTGGACAGAAAGCTGGAGCCAGGCGTACAGAACAGCCCTCGAGGGGGCACTGCGGGAGAGATGAAGCTCGGCGATGCAGGCAGCGCTGTTTCTCCAGTCATTCAAAATAATCAAGCGACGGAAAAAGTACGAAGCACGAGCCGTCGAATCGAGGCAAAAAGATGAAAGGAGTGATTGCGTGCAGCTACCACAGATTAAATGATAAGGAAACCAGTTGAGAAGCCATGTCGACATGAAGCATTTCACTAGAATTGCGCGCTTATTATGCTTAGACTACCGCATGTTATCATTAACGGGTATGATTGCTCGAAGGTCAAACAAATTGTTTTCCAACTTTAAAATGAATAACAGTGTTTGGAAAATATAGAGTGTCAAATTTTGGGTTCTCATTTTTCATGATTAGATTCTGAACAAGATTAGATTAGTCGTTAGTTTTAGCCTCCCTACCCGCAGCAACAAATGCGATCCAAAGAGAGGAAGGAGGAAGGCATCATTTAGTATGGAGTTGAGGAAACGCGGAATCTACGCAGAAAGGGCATAGAAACAGTAAGTTGGGAAAGAAGATTATGAAACAAGATCAAAGTTGAAAAAGGAAGTAGTAGGTGCTGAAAAACAGGACAGCAGTGAACCGAAAAAAGGATGGTCCGTAACTAAACAAAATCCTATTCTACTGCAACAAAAAGAAAGCCTACCTAACCTTTAGCTCGAGCCCTCACATAGTCCCCCTGAGATTCTGAACAAGCACCACCACACCCCTTCAAGGCACGGTAGCCGAACCGCGCAGCTGGCTTCATCAGTGTTTTGGACACTACACCCTACTGATTCTTTCAGCTTTGCGTCTTTTCATGTTCACAGATCAGGCTCGAACATGCTACCCGCAGCTGCAGTACGATGTTCAATGCCACATGTAACCGAATCAAATAAACCAATTACATCAGTTAATTTAGTTCGAGCCTGCCTAACCGCAACAACGGCGTTCCAAAGAGAGGAAGCATGAAGGCACCTTCAAGTATGGAGTTAAGGGAATGCCGAAATTATGCATAAGGTATGTTCCTCACACAGGAAACCCTGGAGCTTAGAAACAGTAAATTAAAAAGAAAGGCGATGAAACAAGATAAAAGTTGAAAAAGAAGGTGGAAGGTCCGGAAAAACAGGACAGCAGTGAACCCAACAAAGATGTTTCTTGGCAAAACAAACATATAGGAAGCGCTAATTCCCACAGATGCAATAGCTGAACTCCCTGAGGGGAGATCAATTAAACAAGATGTAGTTTGAATGAAAAGATGTAACTAATGCATTCGCTCAATAACATCGTATGAATATTTGTGCACAAGTAGAAATCATAATTTATAAATACCAATCGAGACTAAAACAGGTGTGGACCGAAACAAAATATGCGCGTTCACATTCATAGGCTGACATACTGAAGGAAGTTAAGAATCCGCACATACGAGAAATTCCTCGCTTAAACTTTCTTCGAAGTGTAAACGGGGATGTTTTTTTTTGACCGAGACAGACAGAAGAAAAATTACACTCTACGCAAGAGGTTTAACAAAGCGTTACAAATTATTGAAAGTACTGTGGTCAAAAGCACAAGCACTGTAAAGCGAATGGACCAAAGAGCAAATTCCCAAGTGTACGTGCCAGGTTTGCTGCTCGATTAGGCAACGCGCATGAGGAGAATACGACGCGGCCATTAGTGGCCTCAACGCAGGACTTGTTCTCCAGCTCAAATATTGGCTGCGGCTGCTGCGAAACCTCACATTCGAAAATAACGCACAACAAGCCGATGGGATAAGCATACTACATACTTTTCCTGAGAGTTTAAGCTGCCTTAAATTTTCATTCCCAGAGTCCATTTAGTTATAGTTTACATTTTAAACTTATACGTTCTCGTACTTTCTCATTCATATTGCCATGGTCTTATTAAAATAACTAAAAGTTTCTAATGACTACACATGAACACGCTCAAGAGGGTATCTGAAGCAGCAATTAAACTGTTCATTTACCTTAGTATAGTAGGCCTCATTTCTTGAAGATTAGATAATCCAATTAGAATTTCAATATTTAACGAAACCGTCAACAAACACTGATGTAATCAATTTAAATATACCAATAAGAATAGAAACCATGAAATGTTTTAACTGCAACTTTTTAGTCACCAAAACCTGCGATAGCCCTTAACTATTATTGTTAGTTGGAGACTTCCTAACCACAACCAAGGGTGTCTCAACAGGACGAAGAAAAGCGACGATTTAATATGGACTGGACTATAAAAAAATGGGGAATCTATGCATAAGGAGTGTTCCAACATAGAAAGTGTTCCAACATCCTGCGCATAGGAAGAATAAGTTCAGGAAAAAGAGAAAGAAGAGACGAAACAGAGCGGAAGCAGGAAAGCGGAAGCAGGAAAGCTAAGCGGGCGCGAAAGATGGGAGTCCCGTAGATTATGTATAGCAGAGGTAACCTAACAGTTTTCTCCTCGATGAGACTGACGACCTCAAAATACGGGGAACTGCTCCTCACTGATGACGCACTTCGCGATGAAGGGACAAGAGCAATTATAAAACATTGATATGTGTTAGCAACTAAGAAACGTTTATTGACACGTTTAAAGGACTGGAAATCCAGTATTTCTTCCTAGTGAAAAACGGTAAATTTACCCAAGTTCGGTTATTATAAAAGTGGCGAGCTTACTTGTTCGTGTTAACGCAATCTTAGGAATAATAATATTGACAAATAGTATAGATGATTTCATTGAAGTGATTTCACCCCAAAAATACGTATGGTGCTATGACTTTGTTACGAAAAGAAATGAAACTTCTTACATGAATCTAGATTCACTGTTAAATTTTCACTACGAGCATTTTAAATATAGTCGCATACACAATTAGTGAAAAACTTAAATAATTGAACTGAATAAAAGTATCAATGTTCCAAAATGTAAAACAGCCAAATTCATCCGTGAGTTTCTACAAAACGGGACATTTAGTTCGAGAGGCACCAAAAAGGGAACAATTTCAGGGTCTCAAGCTGTCAAAAGCAAAATATTACACTTAAACAAAGATTCAAGCAGCACTGTCCATCCCTGCTTTTGCTGTGAGCGCAAAAGATTAAATTATTAGTTAGTTTAAGCCTCCCTATCCTCAACAAATGAGATCCAAAGAGAGTTAGGAAGAAGGCACCATTTAGTATGGAGTTAAGGGAACGTGGAATCTATGCAGAAAGGGCATAGAAACAGTAAGATGAGAAAGAAGTTCATGAAACAAGATCAAAGTTAAAGAAGAAAGTAGTAGGAGCTGAAAAACAGGATAGCAGTGAACCGAAAGAAAGTTGGTCCGTAACAAAACAAAAACCTATGTTATTTTAACAAAAAGAAAGCCTACCTAACCTTTAGCTCGGGCCCTCACATAGTCCCCCCGGGAGCGCTAATTCCCATAGATACAATAGTTGTATCCCCCTGAGGGGTGTGAGCGCAAAATCAGAAGATATTTTGTGCTAGATTCCTGGAGAGATGCAGCCTCACTCACTGGATACATACACAATTCAAATCTTCCCGCTCACTAGGCGAGACGTATTTAGCACGACAGCGGTGACAGGCAATCAAAGCTGCATGAACAGTAGAACGAAAATTTCAAACTTAACCTCTTCACAATTTTTTGAGCAAAAACAATTCTCACGGGCTAAAAGCCAAAAATTCGACAATGAAAATAAAACAAAATTGTCACCACCTATTCGATCGAATATGCATCAAAAAACAAAGCCGAAACATGTAATTCCTAAATAAAAACGTAACGTATACTAGAGCCAAACAAAAACGGACATTAAAGTAACTTGCGAACGCAATTTAGTTCCAGGCTTACATCACAACTGCGCAGGGTAGCGCGACCTTAACTAGAACGGCGAAAATTTCACAGACAAAAACAAGCTAAGTGCACGAAAGAACAATCGCCGCGGCATGATCACTTGCTTTAACGACACAACGTTCCATTGAAATAGTCGTTGTGCTCGTGCAGCTATGCCATTAGCGAGACAGAGCTAACACTGACGTCGACACCCATACAAGACGCAGCAGGGGTGCACCATTAACGAGTTCTTACACCAGGCCAGTGTGCTTAACGAACATCAAGTGCTCACAACTTTACAATATACTTGAACTAAACAGACGTTCTTCAACATTCACTTAGATTAATAGTTTATAACTCGCGGACAACAAAGGTGTTCAAGCCAGGAAATAGGGAGGACCATTTAGTAAGTAATTCAGGGCACGGGGAATCTATGCACAAGGTGTGTCCCCACATGCTGCGCATAGAAGCAGCAAGCTTGAAAGATGTTTGTGAAAGAAGAAAAAAGTTGTAGGTGCTGAAAAAAGGAGCAACAGTAAACCGAAAAATACGGTCAGTAACGAAACAACAAATCTCTTGTGTTCCAAAAAAGGAAGACCTATCCTAACTTTGGACCTCACATCTTCCTCCTGAAAAGGCTAACTCCCATGGGTACAATAGTTGTACCCCCTTAAGCGGGGCAGTATTTCTCTATTAAATTGTGATGCGACAACTAAAACGAAAAACTGAGCTCCTCAATGATGTTTATTTCCTGATACAGGTCATGTTTCGTTCAAAACATGTTAAATTTGAAAAAATCTAATGAACCTCCAAGTGAAACGACGCATTCTAAAAAAAACGGAATTAAACATGTCAGTATTTCTACTTGAAGTAGACGAAAGTTTCACTCTTCAAATGAGTCCTCGCGAAGCTGAGGCGAGCGTAATCGCAAATCTCGATCGCCAGATCTTCGGCCGTATATCAGACGACCACATACATAATGAGGCATAATCTCTTCAAGCATGAACTATAATACATTAGGGCTCGAACTATATTATCCGCACCGAGTCATACATAACTCAAGATGAAGAGGACGAGCTTTCTCCTGAATGCAAAAAGAAGTGAAAAATACTTGAAAAGTCGTACGCTTTGGTTACCATGATTGTGTCACCGTTGCATGTGTGCACAGGCATCGGCACCTCGTATTGGGCTGCGATGAGGAAAGGCAGACGTATTATTGTGGCACTATATCGTGAACCGCCGTTCGTTAAAAGTAGGCCTTAATCACAAATGGGACCAACCATTATATTGTGATTATTTCTCACCCACAGAAGGCGTAAACTGAAATAATACTTCATTGATTTTTGTCGGAACATTTCACTTTAGTTTAAAAACGAAAAAGTACTTGAAATGTGAAAATTAACAGCGTACTTAATTTTAACAACGCGCCAATTGCAAAACTCTAAAACTATTGTACGTTTTGAAAATTAAATAACGCAGTAATATCGTAGAATTTCTCAAGGCATTTTGACCTAGGTAATACAAGCGTTTTAAGAAAAAAAAACAATTTAATTTGAAACAAACATACTACGGGGAAAAAAATGCAGCTAAATAGACAGTCACATAAACCTCATCAGACCCCCTAAGCCTACTGAGTGCTGGTTCGAAGAGCCCGATAACTGATGGTGCTCTACAGAGCGAAAAATTATGGTCCGCTCAGAATAAGAAGAGGCCTAGATCACAAAGAAGCCATAAATCCAACTGTCTCGTGCGCACAAGCAACCGTGACGTACCCATAACAACCCAGTATAATAAATATTACCAGTGCGATCTGACCAGTGCCTGTTCGACAATTGTCGTCGGACTACTTGCTGCATACTGAACAACGTCAAAAATTAAGTAATTCTAAGGAGCAGTGGAGAAATTTAGCAAAAAACAGAGCACGCAATTTATTACTTCTCCATGATAACGAGTGTATGACCCAAACATTTCAGCTTCAGTACCATTTTACCCGAGCACTCAACTCGGAAAAAGATATTTTTCCCCACTTCACACGACACAAACAATAAGTACATGTAACACCTCTTGTGTATTTCCGCCTTTATGAATGAATACATAAATGAATGAATTCTTTCATTTAAATTTTCGCAACCTCCTAAATAACGCTAGGCCCTCAATTAAAAATTGTGCATATTTTGGGCATTCTTGGCCTGTTATTTTGGTTGCATAGTGACTCTCTGCAGTGCAATACCTTTCTCAAAACACTATGCAATAACGATGCCATTCAGCTCCCTCCATTTTGATGAAAGAACAAAACTTTCAAATTGAGGTCACATTTTAATAATATTATTTAGAAGCACACACATGCGCACAATGCTAAGTAGAAATCCTTCTAAAAGTCAAACACTTCATTTTTCATAATACATTCAACAATCCAATGTACTGTAGATTATCAACCTAGCACGTTATTCAAAGTAAAAAAAATACGACTACACATTCTCCCATTTCGATTTGATAAAAGGATCTACATTTGAGAACCGTTACCGAAAGCGAATTAATAATGGCACTTTAAAGCTACGAGCGGTTTGACAACAAGATTTATAATTAAGACTCACGCAGTTACATGGAAGCCAAATTCATTCCTGACAAAGCTGCGGCCTGCAGTGCAAGAACAAGTGAACAAGGGTTGTTTTGAGGTTCACTCCCCATACGTGCCAATCGTCCTTCTGTTCAATGTTTACTGCATGAGCTCACTACTGACTGTCAGTCAAACGAATATTTGATAACCGCCTAAGGCAATTTTTGCAATGAAAAAGCCAATCATGGTCTGTTGCCTGAACACAAATTTGTTTTCCATTGAATATTTCCAATAATTAATTTAAGTAAGTTTAAGCTTATCTTAACACCTTAGAAATGGATGGAATCATTCCATTCAGAAGTTTGCCGGACAGGGATCCCTCTGCACCTAAATTATTCCACATATCACTAGAAGGCAATTGAATGCTTGGTCACGCAACAAAACTTGCCAATGGTTCATTTCGTTTTACTTGTAGACTGCACGTCCAATTCCTCATTGGTACAACACCAGAAGTAAGAACTAGTGGTCTAGGGCATATTGCAAGTTCGACAACAGGTATAGCAGCTAAACTTTGACTGCCTTATTCTCAGAGTCTAATGGTTCATAATTAATTTAGAGACGTAGTGTTGACTACATAAGTTAAAAATTGAGAACTGTCCGTTCAAGAACCGTTGCATAAAAACTCCAAAATCCCACAAATTCCTCTTTCACTTGATCGTCAGTGCTTTGTTACGAACGGAAGTCTTCATTAAGCTCAGCATCGAAGATAAAATCAAAAGCTAAACCCGTCTGGAAGAAAAGCGGTTTAAGGTAACGCAAAGGCTCACTTGGTCGTCCAATTTTTTCCCAAAGAAGCGAACTTCAACAACGAACACAAAAACGAAATAGACGAAGAGTAGCAAAAATAAAATCAAAACGGGACGGATTCGCGCACCACATTAATAAAGAAGGAATTTCGACGAAGCAGACAAGGAGATGGACGATGCATGGGCTGGCCGGCAGAGGGCGGCATAAAAGAGGCAGGCTCCATATAAGCATAGCGAAGGTCGGAACGCGGGGCAGCCGTGAGAGGCGCGGGCAACTGCACCGCTCACTGCACTGCGCCACGTTCATCTCGTTCCTCAAATACAGCTTCATTGCGCGAATTGAAGTCAGCTTTGGAATATCTCATCACCATGGTCATTCAAAAGGCGGTTCAACGGCGCCAGTGAGCACTAAACGAAAATAAATTAAGTAGACACAGCGAAGACGATACCCGTTCATGAGGCTATGGTGCACCGGCCTCAATCACCGAAAATGTGGAAAGGAAGAGTAACGCTACCAACCTATAACATCAAACCACCTGACTCCTAAAGCAACCGACACGCTTTCATTAATTAAACAGCAACACTTCAGTAGAGCCCTTGAATGCTCCAAGACGTTGCTAACGAGGACACGCACTGGAACACCCATTCCTAGTGCAGCTCAGCATTTCAAACGCACGATTTTTACGTGGTCGATTATTGATTTACCTCCAAACGCAGGTCTTTTTCAAAGGTACCTTTGGACTATAACCGAGGAATTTCACCTTGTTAAGCGAAGACATAACTAATAGAATAACAGAATCACAAGCACGTATGATAGGAACATTTTGATGTTCATGAGTAGCATTGAGATCAGGATGATGTCACTCTCACAGGACAACAGTCAAGGATTGGTTACACAAACAAGTTGTCCAGGTTTACATTTGAGCTCGGTGATGGAAGAACTTTGCATGAAAAGGCCTCTGTACAGCACAACACCGCAACCCTGCCACATTCCAGATTGGAATAACGAAAGTAAAAATTACTATTCACTAGAATAAAAGTAAGCAGGTCCAGCTCCATTCTGAACAGCTGATGGTTTATCTGATTCTTCTTTCCAATGGCTTATCGCAGTGACAATAACTCTTCAACACAAAAAATTATACGGAATAACATTGACAAAGAGGCCAACGGTTCGTCCAGAATTGATTCATAACTAACATACTGGCCCGTTGCCACACAAGCGCATATGACCACACAGTTCATGACATCATGCAGTTGACATGAGCGCCAGCAGCACGTACCGGATGCATGTTTTTATATAACCTATACAATAACAATTCGAAAGATGAGATAAATTAGCCAACTTTTTCAACTGGTCAAAAGCACCATCAGGAAAGGCGTAGAAAGGTTTTTCAAACGCATGTGAACCATCTTGAGAGGGAATAAGCATCAGCGGAGTGTGATGAAAGTGATGTCGTTTGTCAACCAAAGACACAAATGCCGGTAATTTTTCCTGCACGTGGAAAGCTTCTTAAGGCTTTCAAAGAAAAGTACCAGAAATTTATCAATCTACTGTACGCTTACAATAATAAACTGAAAGCTTTGCGAAGTATAGGGAACTCAAATCGCAATGATGAACAAAGTTAGAGTTTGTAAAACATTCATAAATTAACCACTGTGCTCGCTAAACAAGACAGCTTTTCTTTCGCCAATAAGAAAACGGCATAAATAACTGAATAATAAATAGGAGTACAACCAAAGTTAACACAAAAAATTATTCATGGTAATAACCGACACTAATAAAAACAACTGAATGAGACATTTCCCAACAAGACAAACAAGCATGCAAGTCTTAGCAAGATTTTCAATACTCGCGATCACACTCAAGTGAGAGATTATTTAAATTTAGTCAAACAAAAACCAAGGACGAGACACAACAATGGCAAAACATGATGGCAGATTTACGTAAACGCTTAGTTCGTTACAGACGTTGAAGGCATTAATTCACAACACAAGCCCGTACGTTTTGGACCAAAAGTATGACCTAAAAGTGATCGTCGAAATAATTATCCATGGATTGGTAGAAGAAAATGAGAAAAATGAGTGACTCAGTTGATACATATATTTTCTGAATCATGGAAGAATAAACTACAATTGTTAGTTCACATACAATTTACGCCGAATGATGAAGACATCAACAAGCAATGTTATATGCCAACCTTTCTCTGGCCGAAATGTTGCCGAGTCTCAACTTCGGAGTCCCTCCACGGCTGGCACAATGTTTCACGTAAATTTTCGCCTCCTTGTTCGTGCGATTGCCAAAATCGAGAGTGACGACCATATTTGACCTCATGTGTCATTGACAGCCAAACATGATGGTTTGCCTGGTACAGGGCATGCGTCATTCATTTCTTGGTTTGAGATCTTCATCGACAACTCCTCATGGAATTGCTTTCGCCGATGATACATTATAATACATTACCTAACATAGGATCAAATGCAATAAATGACAAAACACGACTAACAAACGACGTGTAAGAACATCTTGCCTCGTACACACATATGGTATCTCACGGTGTCATGGCCACATCTCCGTATTTTGGCGGTAGCGCGGCCATAAGCTGGAATTTGTTCATGACGCACTCGTGCAAAGCAGACGATGTGTTACAATTTAAGAAACGATTAACAATAGTTGATATCTTTACTTAACACATGTAATTGTGTTACGCAAGCAAACGTAAAATTAAACATTTCTTACGAACAAAGATCACGCAAATAAAAATATCACGCTTGTTAGTTACGGAATGTGAGATCTTTTGTTACCTTGAAGCTGTACATATTATTTCATGTATTATTCGGCCAATAAACTCAGCGATGTGTAACGAAAGAGATATCAATTTTCCACAAAAGCATATCAGTACATAGTTACGGTCCGAAGAAATAAGTAAAGTTCTTAAGCGCAGTTTCTTAGCAGTGACAAGAACCGTTCGAACTTGCTGGCAAACCTCATAATTTGCTAACCAATTAGGCAACGTTAATCCTTTTGAAATAAATAATTATTCAACATTGGTGAATAATTTCAACCACACGTAACTGTTGAACTTGAAAGAAAAAAGTAAATTCAACTTCCAGCAGTGCAGTAGGGTCTAGCGACAATGCCTTGGTCTAACCGAATTACTACTATACCTGAATAATGATCTCATCGTACTTCCGCCATTGAGTACTGATTGAGTCGGTCACAATGTTATGTTTTTAGGATGTAACACACATCGCTGAAACCTTTTGAAATAAAACTATTTAATGCATTTAATAAGTTTAACGTATCACAAATTTTTTAGTTAATTTCTTACTTTTTCATTCCTAAATATTTGAAGAATGTAATAACTCAATGTTTAATTTGAAAATACAAGTTCCAAATCAGATAAGTTTTACTCAATGATTGGGAGTTGTAGCCTGCGTATTGGTTGAATGACTCCTACGAAATAAGATCAAGGCCTTGCATCATTCACGACTAAAATACAAGACAAATGAAAATTTTGAAAAGATTTGATGTAAATTATGTCTTCAATTACATAATGCTCAATTACCAGTTTTGTACGTCAACTTCCCACGAACGATACTAAAAATTTCCGTAATGAATACTTACTACAAATATATGTAGTTGTATTTACTTTCAGATATTAGTTCCTATCTAAAAGTTTCTTGGGAAGACTCAACATCAAACTTGCATTTACTTGTTACAGCGACAATTAGAACACGCTCTAAAGAAAGAGATAAAGAATACAATTTTAAACACATGTAGGTGGCGGAGAAGAAGATACGCTAAACATCATTAGCAATGGTCAAGAAACTAGTCAGTGATCGAAAACAAATTTTCCCAAGGATTTTAGTTGAATTAAACAATTTGATGAACCGACAGTCAAACTCTAAGTTTAAACGTAAAAAAAAGAAAATCAAAGGAAATCCCTGCCGAAATTTTCATCTCGAATTCTGGATTCAGTGAAGCGCCAAAATGAAAAGCTTGAGACCTATCTAAAGGAATGCGTAAACTCTGGGAAATGAAGATCATCGCTATGAATTGCAAACACCCGGCTACAATTCTTGGATCAACATTATATAGTAATTAATGAAATGTGAAACTATCAGTAACTACCGCGAATTAAGGATCCATGCAGAACTTTGAGAATCGCAATCTAAAACATCCCCAGTAAATCTTACCCTTCAATCCAAATTATCCAAAAAGCGGACAACGAAAATTTTCAACAGAGAGAGCCGAACATTGGAGAAGACAAGCAGATGAGAATATGCTAATGCATGCGAACAACGCTCACAAAAAAGCATCCTGCACCCGCCACCAGTTTGAAGAGGAAGTGTCCCCACGTGTGCAGCCGTCGCACTATGCTGGAGTTGTCAGACCAAGCTTCCTATGGAGTCTTGGATGAGTTGTTGTAAGTTCCAAGGCTATAAAGTTATAAATTTAGCACCTTGTGCCGTAGGTCTCAACACAAATTCGGTCTTGTTGTAAGTTGCGCCCGTTAGTTTTGTGTTGGTATGTTTGGCAACACTGCACTCAAATAACCGGTTTGGTGTCCGTTGAGGCTGTGGTTCCCTGCAGAAATATTCATAGCTGTTGAAAAATAATAGAGGAAGAATCAAGGTGAAATACGTTTTATGATTCCAAATAACCCAAAACCCACAAACCCCTGTCTAATGTATTTGAAAAACGATTTTAAAAACGCTCAAAATATATGAATCCCTAGAGACCAGTTTCCCAATTTACCAAGTACAGCATTTTCCCGCCACGTTATCGTTGTTTTTTGGCGATTTTTTCCGATGAACTGTTCGAATTTCCCTTCAGAGGCTTCCAGACACGTCCTAATGAATTACTTTTAAAATATTCACTATTGCACATTTTCCTTGCCTTCATCAGTTTGCTTAGCAAAAAAATCTTATTAGAGAACTTTCGTAAGATTTTCAATCAAATCAAGCCCCGTTTTCCTAAACCAATTCCAAAAGTGTTCTCTAAACTGGAAAACAGCAAACATCTTCTATTATATTCCATTATACTGCAATCTGCCCACTGATTTTAGGCAGGAACAAACGAAGTAAAGCTCATCATGCTAAGTATAATTAGGTAAAAGCTAGAAGTAAATTCCAATGACACGACACTAAAAATAACTTCAGGAAACATCTCACCGCACACAGGGGGAAGCGCACAACATTTGAAAGCAGGGGGTAGATGTCGTAAGTGCGCAGGTCAGTTGAAGGGTGCAACAAAAAGGTAATTTCTCGTCCGAACGTGCGTCTCCTCACTAAAAATCCGCAACTATGACATGGGTCCGACCAGCATGTATGAGAAGAACACCCGGTCATTACACGCACACGTACTCGGATGACGCAGCTTGTAGAGAAGCAAGAGTCATGCAACAACAGGTCACGCGAGAGAGCGAGCGGTGAGAGTGAAATGTGCGGGGCAGGGCACAGGGACCTGACACCTGCACCGCAGCCTCACCTCAAACCGCCTTAATTATACTGCCATTAAGTTACTGCGAACTGATTTCGCTTCGAAATATTATAACATAACTGAAACGTTCTTGATAATTCACTGTGATGTGCGTGCGACGGCATCCCCAGAGCGGAATCAGCTGATGAATTTCGTATAGGAATTAGACGGATGCTGAGATGATGCTTAAAAAAGACACTCATGGCGTCGGTGGCCCTTCCAAATCTTTTACGGCTTCTACGCAATCTCAAATGAATGGAGTAGTTCAGATTGACTTACATACCAAACTCGACTGTGACTCGATTCATTGTTTCTGGAATATTTTAGGACAGCAGTACAAAGAATTTAGAACAAGAATTATTATTATTTGTGGGTTTCCCCACTATTTTCGATGCTCATACGAAATCACAGCATAATTTGGTACTGATGCAACATTCAGGTCTTAAACATTTAGAACAAGAACAGCGAACACTTTAGCTAATAGTCAAAATGATAGAAAGCAACACAAGTACCAAGTTTCAAACTGAGCTTAAGCAAACGGTCATACAGTGATGAAAATGAGAAGATTTAAAAATTACTTAAAATCTGGCACTTCAACGATGTTTTATGGAAATAATCGAGTAAACACTTGACATAATTCGGATATGGAGGAATACGGTTTTGTTATATAGATGGCCAATTTTAGCTCATTTTGATCAGGGGTATAAGATCTAAGCAGGTTCCAAACCCACACCACTCATACATCTCACTTCACAATCCGCGAAAAATGATTGCGCACCAATGTATCGAAATGTAACACTAAACTCGAACGTTGGGAATACTACAGAGGAGTTCTCGCTCTAGGATAGCTGATGACCGTAAAATTATCTAATTTAGCACCATAGAATCATGAACGAGACATTCGAATAATTTCACAATACAATAATCCCATAAAACTTGGAGTCCAAGTCCTTTGAAAATCAAATTTAATGAGTAGCTTGGAGCACACGTCGGATTGAGTAACCTGCGAGTAAAATTTACGCAAATTTGAGCGAGTAAAACGTGTAGACCCTGAGGGCGTCTTTTTTGTAACACACCACCGCAAGCCGGCCAAGCTTTAATAGCCCGACTGTAGACAGCAAACGCGAGATGAAGGGAGAGGAGGGTTCACTGAACGTAGTGCCGAGAAATTCAAATAGCATGTCCATACCAGACAGGTACATTTTGCAGGTCATTCGTGTCAATTCATCGCATCGAGAGCACCAGTTCAGAGAGGGAGTTAGCGGGTATCCGCTACACTCAGTCATGCCGGATAGATACAAACAACAGATCAATGCGTTAGGACACTGGAGTTGCCATGGAACGATCGCTGAAACATTACAACGTTGATCACACACACCAAAAAATTGAAACAAGATCACTTCAATACTTGAAAACGGAGTCATAAACAAAGAAATTGAACGACGTAGCGTAAAATAAAATTATAGAGTAGTTCTCAGCCCATAAATATAATCATTGAGAGATAAATTGTAAACAAACATTGAAATAATTAAGCACATGCATACCTACAAAGAACCAGGACACGAGAAACTAACGATGCCTGAGCTACATAACAATACAGGGATACTAACGTCTCAAAAGATGTTCAGACAAATCTTCGCATAACCAACCAAACAGTTACCAAGAGTCCAAGACATTTCAGCACGTTTGAAGACAAGCCAAGCTCGGGAATTTTAACGGAGAGAACCAAGCATGTATAAGAAACACAAGACAGAAAAGAGCCTATGTCTGCGCATGAGGACTGGTAGCACACACACAGGGCAGGAGGCCTAGATGGCAGGTGCGGCGTTCGCGCTGAGGTGCGAGATGAAGGTGTGAAGTGACGTACGGTGCATTCTGCCGCCCGCGATATATTGTCTGCGTAGGTGCAGCACGAGTAGTTCACCTGAAATAACTCTTGCTGGAACTTTAAACGAGGCGCTCAAGTAAGTCTCGCCCTAACTGCACCCTTGATATGAAATAGCGGTTAATTCAAAGCAACCGTTGCTCCAATCAAATTGTTGCATTAAAATGACCGTTGCATGACAATAATCGTTGCACTAAAATCACCGTTGGTCCAAAGTAACCATCCGTTCAAAGTAACCGTTGCTTCACAGTTGCAGTAGTTCTAAAGTAATCGTTGATCCGAAGTAACTGTTGATCAAAGGTAACCGATACATGCGAAGTGTGCGACAAATATGCGTTGATCCATAATTCATTCGAAACAATAGTCGCAAAATAAGCGTTTTAAAATAAGCGTCGCACTGAAATAATAGTTCCTCCAAAATAAGCATCGCACTGAACTAAGCGTTCCAACATAACAAATTGTTGCGCCAAAGTAAGAGTTGCTCCAAAATATCCATCGCTCCGAAATGATTGAAGCTTTGAAACAACCCTTTCTTTAAGGTATGTTGATAGTTCATTCACGTTTTAAAATTTCCAACGTAAAATCACTAAGGTTCTATGAAATTCTATGTATAACTCCCGACTCAAAATTGTTTATAAAAGCATATTAGAAAATTAGTAACACTTTGCACAAAGATGACACTTACAAAATAAAATATTTCGAAACAACTTTGTTTCGTCACCAGTACATTTGTGCCGACAGTTAGCACATACTTGAGGCACTTCAGAATTCAAGGACAACTGTACCGTGTTGTATCCTTAAGTAAATAACACAAAACAAATCACACTCAGTTGCACCCGTATTCAATGTCTGAGTAGAACTCACATTCTGATTTCACCAGTTTTGTAGTTACTAAACATTACTGCACCTATAAAATGTTGAGTCCTTTTTTAGTTTTGTGACTTCTTTACTCACACAAAAAACTTTATTACAAGAACGAAGAAAATTGCAAAATATAAACCCATCTGAAACAATTGCTTCAAATAACTTTCGAACGAGTTTGAAATACGAGTATAACATCAGTACATTAGAGACGGTGATGCGACGAAATGAAGAAACACTTGAAAGTTATAGAGAGCACTCCCATCCCAGCCATCTCACACTCACGCCCTTAAAAAGTTGGACAAGTACAACGCGAGGTGTAACGAACCAAGTCGCAGCGTTATTTCACTCAGCGGTTCGTCACAGTCGCTGCAGTCTCAGTACGGACCAGCAAATGGCTGGATGCCGAAAATGCCCCGTTAATGTTGACTACGCCCCTTGCCGCCCAGACACGAAACAACCAGAGTCAGACACGGGCGTCTCGCCGAAACACAAAATACGAGCTTAGCAACCCCTGGGGGATACCTTCCAAGTACATCGCACGAACCCTAGCCAGACGAGAGGGTAGCAGACGAATGTGAAGCGAGCCAACAAAAACACATCGGAGTATTTCCTGCGGCTCACAGACATCAGCAGCGCGATCACCTCAGCTTCGATAGAAGGGTTTGGAGCATAGTCATGGGAAGCCTGTGAGCTCTCACCTTAGATTTTTTATCACGATGCTCCAACATATTTCTTCATCGCACTTAGTCGTGGACAAAGGTAGAGAAGGTTCTTTGATATATTCTTCGAGGCAAAATAGTTTTAGTGCTAACGGCCTTGATGAGCTTGAATATCCAACAATATCACAGGTGATCCTCAAATAGGCCTTTTGTAAGCACAGAAACGCCGATGCATACAACGCACACTCCGTCGACAAGACAAGATCGAGTTTACATTATTTGCACAGCTTTATTGACAGCACGCGATGAAGTGGCAGTTGCGCCCCATATTGTTTCTTAGTTAATGACAGGTGAGCCGAAGCAGCACTACTCCTACACTGCTACCAAATGTATATAATCACACAACTGATACAATTGCTGACGCTCAAGAGATTACCAGATTAAGACAAGGTCGTTCATTTTCCCACACAAAGGAGAAAAAATGCTTCAGTCGTTTAAATGGCTATAAAATAAGCACAGGTAGCAAACGTATGTATAGTCCATAAGTCACACCTACAGCTGAATGAGTCACTTTGGATGCCTGACTCATTTATAGATACAGAGTTTCGAAATGAGTTAAAAATTCATTGTAAATTCAACACAACTAATTATTCTTCAAGAGTATCAGTATAAGTATGCACTCACTAATGAAACGACAGTAAGAACTTTTTGTTTATGCATGAGAAAAAATGTCACCATTCCAGCGTTAAATATATTGCAAGCGATGCACACCAGCGAAAGTTACGAAATGCAGACATTTTGTAGAAGATGATTCTAGACAAAGAAACAAATTTTGAACGCCGAACAAAAAAACGCCCACTTTGCAGAGCCTGGGAAGTCTACCTCACACCGCAGCGCCTTGACGAAACCTTTTCGCCTGGTCACGACGCAAGCCGTTAAAATAACACGAGGTTGTACAATTATCTTGGCATTAGTATCTTACATTGTTCAGGAGAGGTTCAGTGCCGTTAAACAATCTCGCACGAGTGTACTCAAGATTAGAAGTGAGGACCTTTCAGAAAGTTCATGAGTAACATAAGCACCGAGAGATGAGGATAGTGCGTCAGAAGGGACAAGTCACAACTTCAAGAAGGCCTTTACACTGGCTCGCATAATCCGGCACTAATTTTATAGTTGTGGTTTTCACATAACAAAAGAGCAAGCCTCTATCTAAAACAAGCACATTAAAAACTTAAGACTTGATGAAGACAATTATGTGGACAGCACCATGAGCTCCAATTAACCCACTCACGGATGAAGTTATTTGCGAAAGGTGGGAACCTCACTTTTTCACCACAAGCTTGTGTCTGCCTCAACATTATTAGCAAGTTTTACCAAAATTTTTCTTGTAAAAAATTAGGACCTGTCGAAAAAATTGAACGTTGTCCACATAGGCGCAGTGATACAATGCTCTTTTTTCAACACTTTTTACACGGCCTAAAAAATTGGATGGTGTCCATCAATGAGTTAATGTGCGTTTCATTCCCTTTATGCTCTTCAAAATTCAAGAGAAAATTATAGATACCATAAACCTGGATCGTTGATGGAGAATCACGCATTTCATTCACAAAACACACGAGCTGTGGTGTTCAATTTCTGTTTTTAAAAAACAAATGAGCACCAAACAAGACATTACATTTCATAACTATGAAGAAACAACTTTTTGTCGGTTTTAAATAGCAATGAAAAATCCATTCAGAGACACAAAGTGCCGCTCATATAAGAATGAAAAGTCCAGGGTCTCAACAATAGCACGGTTCTATAAATCGTGTGAGGACGACTGAATTTGAAGATTGCTTCGGATACACGCCGAACCATCAATTAACTGGTTTCATTGAGTATCATTAACTCTGCCCTAAAGTTTGAAAAACTGTATGTCGAGGGTCGGAGCAATTAACCCTCGTTCTTGAAAAACACAAAAAACATGTTATATTTAAAAGAACACAACGATACTGAGTATAAGGACATACAGGAAAAATTTAGAATTTTAACGTTTAAATGAAACAAGGTCAACAAAAGATAGTAAATGCAAGAAGATCCGAAGTAAAAGAGCCAAGCGCCAACGAAGTCACAAGTGATAACACAAAATACAACTACAAAACTAACACGGTGGTATGAAGAACGATAGTAAAACAGTAAAGTGAAGAACCTACGTCATGTGAAGCAAGAAATAAATACCGCACATTTAACAATAAAAATGTGTAAACAGCAACCAATGGGACGACATACTCATTCAGGGCGAAGATGCCGAGATGTCGTCTGCAGGACGCGGTACCGCAGCGGGGCTGTGATAAAACAGACACGAATGTCCGTCGTGTGCCTCGCCAAGCACTTCACACAATGGAGGTGAAAATTAAACCCCTTGACACGTTGACTGCGATGTGTCAAACTGAAGTTCAATGTTCAACCCAAACTTAAAGTCAAAAGTTGCTAGCAATTATATAAATTCCAAACATTAACAGGATCCATAATATACTATCAATTTTAAAAGATGGTTAAAATATTTCAAACGACCCATTGATGGGTCGTTTCGCAGCAGGAAAAACTTGAGCACGACCCACCGATGGGCCATATCGCAAGCAAGGTGTTGAACAAACCCAAAAACTAAGGGGTCGCAGATTACCAATGTCTTGAATCAAGCCTCGCCCACAGCTCCACCGACACACAGTTGACAACTAATACACCTCACGCAAGCAAGAGCGCCGAAAATCACTTCTCGGCAACAAGTCTGTCGATTGAAAACGTTTAACTGTACGCTTGGACCTCTTCTACAAACCAGAGAAAAACTGGAACAGTTTCAATTGGCGCCAATTTAGTGTTGACAAAGGTACAACCAAGGTACGAGCGAGCTATTACGGAATTAGAAATTACTTTAGTCAAACAACAAAGAAACACAGCGCATATACTGCAAACGAGTATGCTAAAACCCGCAAAAAAACAATGCTGGACCTAAATGTTCGCAAATGAACTAATCAGAGTACCGTACTGGGTGGAAAGCACTAAGTTCAACTGAATTTCAAAGTTGACTTTCCTACAATACAATACAGAGAGTAATTAAAATCAGTGGGATATGGTCCATTCTGGCTGAAATGACCATCACAGAGACAGCGTTTTGAATGTCGGTAAATATAACAGTAAACTAACAAAAAAATCCCCCACAAATGACTATTGAGTGGCTTTCAAACAAAAAACCGTTAGAGGATGCCATGAGAAAGTTAATCTGCTAAAAACAAAACTTTTTCAAGTGCAATTCCGAGTTTTCAAAAATCTAGAACTCAACCAAATATCCCGGTCAATAGCCACAAAACCATAATTAGAAATATTTTTCAATACGATTGAGTAAAATTCTAACACGATCGACGAACACCAATAAATAGAACCAAGCAACATCACGACAAAGTAGATCTGGCGCGCCAGCTCAAATCGTAATTTTCTATAATTGTGCGTAGTATTAAGCGGTAGCGAGCACGTGAAGCAATGTCCTAACACCAGTTTTGGCAATCTGGAAGAATACATGCTTTTTCAAAGATAAAAGTAAACCAAAATTTCCACAGTTTAAAATATATTAGTAGCGCCTCATAGAAAACTGGATTTGACTCAATAAAAAAATGCGAACTATTCCTTCTTTCACTCAAAAAAATACTACAATTAAAAATAATTAATGACAATTCAGCATGCCTACAATTTCAACTTTTATCAAATTAGATTAGATTTCAGTTAGTTAAAGCCTCCGTTATTACAACAGAAGCGTTCTAAAGAAAGGAAGGAGGAAGACATTATTTAGTATGGAGTTGAGTGAACAATGAATCCATACACAAGGTGTGTCACCACACCCTTTGCGTTATCGCGTTGAAACAGCAAGATTAAAAACAGTTTATGGAATAGATTAAAATTAGACGATAGAAACAGTCGCTGCTAACAAGCAAGACAGTATTGAACCGGAAAAAAATATGGTCCGAAACAAAACTAAAATCATTTCGACTTCAACCCAAAGAAGGCATGTTTCTTCAGAAAATTTGTGAACTGTTCCAGTGCCCGTGAAATTAAAACTTGACGCAATAACCGCCTCCTGTCAGTAATGTGACAAGACGCGGGCGAGGCAACCCGGAAGAATGAAAGGAGCGAGGGAGAAGCGCTGGCACGACTTCGAGGCTCAGAGCACAAGGTCGTGAATATTACACGACGGGTTACATCGGGCACCCCGAGGGCTCGGTCAACTCGCTGAAGTTATTCAAGTATCACGATGAACTTCATCGAAAAATTTCGACATTCCTCTACGTCTGAGCGAAAAATCGTCCGGATTTGAAGTTCAGGGCTGCTTGCTCGTGGTTACGATTCATTTTAACGCCTGTGTAACTTCACTTTCATGGAGATTAAATTTATATCGATCAACAGAACTGAGACAATTTGAATCCAGAACTGCTCAAATTCAAGCTGTTTTCTCATAACCTCATACAAATCTTATAACCTCATACATATCTTGTCAAGATAATGAAATAAAATTCAATAAAATGCCACACAAGGTGTCATGAATTTGGAACACACCAAGCAGCTCGAGCGGTTTTTGAGCCAGTTTCGAGGTCACCAAATTCGTTACTATCCATGAACTTGTAAAAAACGGTATTTCTACAGCAACTTGAAAGCCTCGTGCATGCTAGAAAAGAGTTTAGAGGATACAATACAATTTCAGGAGGCCAGGCCAGCATGCACGCTGGGTGGTGAATTTTCCCCCCATGTGTCCACGGTGTAAACGTGTGAGCGTCAAAAACGCTCGTCTCGCGACAAGAATTACGAGCATTGCGAGCCGTCGCTTCAAAAGCCAAAACCAGATACAAAGACGTCTTTTACCGGTCCCGCTTGAAGAACATTTTTACGCTCCCACGACACTGGAAAACTTCTGATTTCGTAATGCGAGGCATTTGGATTGCATTACTTCCTCCTGAGACAACGTAAATCAGAAAGGAAGTCATTTCACCCAGAAACCCATGCAGAAATAATTTATCATAAGCTGAAATATTCCACTTTGTTGAATCGATATTGGGCAATTGTAGAAATAAGGCCAATTGGCAGCACCAGATGATACACGAGTTCAATCTGGGTTTGTTGACTTCAATTGTTCATATAATAAAAACACGCAAGGTTTCCGCAAGGAAGCTTATAAGAGGCATTTAACTTAATATTCGTGGAAGCTAAGAACACGCACGACGACCAAGAAGACCGCATTATATCAAGCAATCGTAAATACCTACTGCAGAGAGCTGCTTGGAATAATTTCCCCACCATTTGCAGATTCTGAGATTTAGCATTGGATAGCAATATTTATTTTCATCAATGAGTGAAAGTGCGCTAAACACCAATTTAATGTTAATGGCACATAATACTATAACACTTCAAAGCTCAAAACAATCGGTGAAAAATTCAACTGTACGTAATGATTTTTAAGCATGAGGCAACATTTTTTTGTGCATGCGAAAAATTTCTGCGTCCAAGAGTAATTCAACGTCCATGACTAGAGGCGGAGAGTTTGACTTGCACTAAAATTGTTTAATGTAAAACCACGAAGCATGAAGATCACATGCAATATTTTTACTCGAGTAAAGAAAATAGTAATGGCTGATATCAATTTAGAACGATTCATTGAAGTTTTGTTATTTGAGCATATCAATTTTATTTGTATCGAGTGCCGCCGCCTAGTATCATGATGACGTTGATGGCACACACTCATACCAAGAACTTCACTCGTTGTCTCGTACGATAGCATCAGGCGCCGCACAGGCGTTCAAGCGTTCTTTGCGGGGATAAAGCACCTCTATTTCAGTCTATATCTTAGTTAGCAAAAGTTTCTCAAAGACCATACATAATTCGAAAATTATCACAATACAACATCACGGTAAACATTACCTAGTGGTGACGAACCTAAATCACCATCCTTACAAGTTTCAGGGTAACTTACAGCCAAAGAAACTGCAATATACGAGATATTTTGCACTTTTGTTATGTAAAGATATACTGCAATATACAAAAAGCTGGTATCTCAACGCCAGCCAGCATTTCGTAACATTATCGCACCAGCCCCTAAATGAACGGCAAGAACAGTACTGGGCGGATGCTACACCACCAGCATAATAACGGAGTCTGCAGTAACACAAGTGAATATGAAGTACCTATCTCAGGTCAACGACTGTGCAGCAGCCTCATACTACCGTGGGTCGCCTCATACTACCGTGAACAACGAAGAACTTACCACCTTATCAACAGCCACAGAAAGTACTTAACTAGTTTCCGCGCTATAACATACTGCTAGTGTAAAGAGTTACGAAAAAGTTTTATGAGCGTAGAAGAAAAATGATACTACCTAGAATTAACAAGCACTCCTGCAAAGCGTTAGCAAACGAATCTACAGGTAAAACTACCAGTGAAACATGTAAATCAAAATTGTACGTCAATACTATAACGCAGTAGTAACATGCATACACCGCAATACTCGCACGACTGCTACGAAGATCCGAGGCCCCTAGAATCATACGGTACCAAGCAACACGCGTAGAGAAATTAAGTTATGTACACCACTGTCATCCCCAAACCTTTTTGTGTCTGGAGAGTGAGTCGTAGGTACAGAATTATAATCGCAAAATGATCGAATGACTAGTGATTCCTGAGATACACAGATACCAAAATCACTAAGCTTCGAAGCTATTTTAAAAAAACGGCGTTTGGTACCGCATGATTCTAGGGGCTTGATATAATAGTCGGTGTGCAAGTGGCTGCCTTCACTCGCCGAAGTGTTAATAGAAGCTCAACAGAGAAGTGGTGCAGTAGCAGCGCGACGCAAGTAGTGGTCTCACACAGCAGCAAGAACATCGAGCAAGGCACAGTAATGACAAGGTCAGAACATCGTCAGGTCGAAAGAGAGAGTCGTCAGGCCAAGCAGCTCGCAAGCAGCGCATCGCTATAGGCTCGAGCGGAAGCGCGCACGCTACTTGCGGGTCTCGCGCTCCACCAGCCCAACACAGAGAAGTTCGGCTACTTTTGTGAAGCGCCGATGACTGTAAAGGATATTCCTTTAGTTCAGTTCACAATGGGTGCAAATGAAAGAACGTCTTCTCACAAAAAGTAGCAGTTTTTAAACAGCGAAAATGAACCTCAAAATTAAGATATAAGAAACCAAGGACCTGGGCGCAGTTCTCATACTGTAATGAAATATAAAGCGATGATAGGGTTTTTCCGCTCATGCGGTGCTAATTTGACCCGCAAATTTACAATAAAATGCCGTAATGCGTGAAGGATGAATTACCAACAATAAAATCATTATTTTCTACTGTTCGCGAGTGATGAACATCTGTATGCAGGGAGCATCTGTAGTTTCCCTACCAGATTTCACGAGTTCATGGCCCTAGTTCAACACGCAAAAAATACGATATTAGATTAAATTAGAGTTGATGTTAGTTTCAGCCACCCTAACCGCAACAAAAAAACGGAAAGTACAACGTCAAGCGCACAAGGACTCTAAAATAATAAATCTTTCCATTTTCAGAACAAGTTTTTATCATCATTAATTTATTTCCCGTTTTTTGATAATAAATAATTGGCCAGAAAGTGTGCATCCCTTCAATGACATATATTTCCGTAGTTCAGCATCTTTTAATTCTATCATTGTCAACCGAGCAATCATTTCTACATAGAGAGAACCAAAGATACGAGTTTAGAAACTGAGTTGGTCAGGGTTCAATAGTCCCCTGAACATTCTTGCGTCATGAGACGTGTTCAGGCCTAAACAGCCAATGTTATCAACCGCTACACCCAAAGTAAAGAAAGAATCAACCAATAAGCCTCTCGTTCTTAATAAATTATTATAATTTTGACATATAAAGGTTTACCTACAGAAACGAGAGGAAAATGTCCTTTTGCATCATTATTCATCAGACAGCTCGAAAAAACTTCATCCCAACAAACGGAAAAAGAATGCATCAGGAGATCTCGCTCTTTCACAACGAAATTTTCGCCCTTAAAAGTCGAGTAACGCTCAATAAATAAAGCACCACGCTCGCACCTAGAGTTGCATGCCTCAAGTTCAAAGCTGATAACAAGATTATTAGATTATTCGTTAGTTTAAGCCTCCCTATCCTCAACAAATGAGATCCAAAGAGAGGAAGGAAGAAGGCACCATTTAGTATGGAGTTAAGGGAACGTGGAATCTATGCAGAAAAGGCACAGAAACAGTAAGTGAGAAAGAAGTTCATGAAACAAGATCAAAGTTGAAGAAGAAAGTAGAAGGTGTTGAAAAAACAGGACAGCAGTGAACCGAAAAAAAGTTGGTCCATAACAGAACAAAAACCTATGTAATCTTAACACAAAGAAAGCCTACCTAACCTTTAGCTCGGGCCCTCACATTACCCCCCTGGGAGCGCTAATTCCCATAGATACAATAGTTATATCCCCCTGAGGGGGGTTGATAACAAGAAGCAAAGCTCAACCAAGCCTCAGGGGCAAGCACTCTGTAGAAAAAGAGGTGTGTGCAGAGCGCACCATAACCAGCCAAGGATGATTGAGCCTTGCCATACATGAGCTGGGCTCATTCGTATCAGAGATTTGCAGTAACAAAAATAGACTTTAAAAAAAGTCATCTCTGCAAAAATATAGAGATTTCTTAAAACCTTCATGTTCTAAGAGTATTTCAATGAAAAAATTTAGCAAAACCAGTGATATTGGAAATTTGTCTACGTGTCACAGAGAACTTTAATAAATTACGCTCAATGAATAATGAAAGAGAAAAATTATATCGTTACATTCTATGTAATGAAAACGATAAAAATGTGCTACTATGAACAAAAGTAGGATGAACTGACTCAGAAACACGGCGCAGAGATGTATTGAATTGACCAACTGCAAGGCGAGGCCTCAAAATTTGCTGAAGTTCACACTACATGTCTGGACAAGCACAGCATAGATCACAGCATCGAAGTCTTGAGCGTGGAACTACCAATTGATGAAGTAACTGCACTTTGTGAATTCATTTCATGTTGGCTAACCAACAACTACCACGATATCAATGTATTTTATTCCTTACTACCGAAACACCAACACCGGCCCGATGAGTCATAGCTAATATTTTGTACCAGTAAAGGACTGGCAACGCACTGCTTGCCAGCAGTCGCAACTTTGGTCATGTCTAAGAGCTGACAAATATGGATACCTTCACGACAGGGGGCGGCGCCGATGAAATATAGTATATGAACGATGCGCTGCAGCTTAGCCATACAGCGAAATAGCAAGTCCAAAGTCCAGATTAATTATGTCATACGGCTACAGACAATAACCACTACGTGCTGTTAAAGACAGTAACCTGTTTCGGTGTTGAGAATTCGAAACAGAGAAAGGTTTCCAGTTTATAACCAAGATCACACTAAATTTTGAATTAAAACAAAGCAGACCAATGAAGGAACGATGGTTAAAGATATACTTATCAGAATTTTAATGGAACCACTTTTGGCAAACACGTCGATATTAAAACGAGTGAAAATACTTAGAAACTGCTGACACTTTTTACTCGACTCTCATCCTGTATCGAAAAGTGAGAACTCTTGACCAGATGCCAACTAGCCTTCCCAAGGTCATTAGTGTTTCATACAGGTATGTCCTAGAACTCTGGTCGAATATTTGAACACTCCAGTAATGCTAGCTTAATCCGATGGTAAAAAATACTAGCTCAGTCAAAGTGTCAAAAATATCGTTAAATTTAACACGGTATAAAGAATACCCCAATCATTAAAGAGCAGCAACGCACATTTCAAGTAGGAAGAAGATTGACTAGAGTCAAAGCGCCACACTCGTTTACGCTGGCAGGACGCTCATTGCGTGGGGCCTGAAGGCTTTCCTGCTTCGTAAATTAACTGACAAGTGACACAAACGTCATGTCACAACGACAGCTCTGAGAGGAAACGTGCCCCAATGCACAAGAGGAAAACTCCTAGCTTTGCGATAGACCAATTCTCACCATGTGAAAAGTGAAATGAAGAGATCACGAGTATTTTCGAAAGTTCACTCCGAAATCGAATGAGCAATGTTTCGGAAACACTCACGTTATGCACTAGTACGATGACTGCAGTAGGAGGAATGCAAATGATGTTTACTATGCGTGGTAGTGAGTTCAGGTTTCGTTAACAGAACGCGATTCAGTTTCAATTTCAGTACAACTACACCAACGCAATGAACAATAGAATTGATGTGGAACTTGAGTTAAATACTCCTACAGAATAGATAGCATGTTAGTTTAAGGTCCCTAACTGCAAAAAAGATGTTCCAAAGAGATGAGATTAGATTATTAGTTAGTTTAAGCCTCCCTACCCGCAACAACTGCGATCCAAAGAGAGGAAGAAGGAAGGCACCATTTAGTATGGAGTTAGGGAACGCGGAATCTATGCAGAAAGGGCATAGAAACAGTAAGTTGAGAAAGAAGTTCATGAAACAAGATCAAAGTTGAAGAAAACAGTAGTAGGTGCTGAAATAACAGGACAGCAGTGAACCGAAAAAAGATGATTCTTAACATTACAAAAACATTTTATTTTAACACACTCGTTTACGCACACACACTCGGAAGGCCTACACACTCGGAAGGCCTACCAAACTTTGAGCTCGAGCCCCCACATTTTCCCCCTGGGAATACTCATTCACATAGATACAATAATTGTATCCCCCTGAGGGGCGTTCGAAAGAGAGAAAGGAGGAAGGCACGATTTGGTATGGACTTGAGGGTACGCGGAATCTACGCACAAGGTGCATAGAATTAGTAAGTTGAGAATGAAGTGCCTGAAATAAGATAAAAAATAGAAGAAAGAAGCACTAGGTTCTGAAAAACAGGAAAGCAGTGAACCGAAAAAAGATGGTCCCAACAAAAGGAAGGCCTACCTAACCTTTAGCTCGTGATCTCACATGTTCTCCCTAGGAGCGCTAATTCTCTTAGATACAATTGTTGTATCCTCTTGAGGGTAAATTTTCTCCCAATGTAAAAAGTATTTAAAAGACTGATTCAACCTAAATGACCAAGGTATTGAATAACAAACGGCAAGTAGAAGGATTGTAGCTAGTTTAAGGGTTTTTTCCATTGTAAAGATGCGTTCACAGATATAAAAAGACCATTTAGTACGGAATTAAATGAAATGTGTCATTTTCGCCCCGTATGTGGACCCAGACAGGACACCCCAACACCGATTCTGCTGTCGATTGACACATCAATATACTTTTCGAAATATTTTACGCAATTACGTTGTAGAAGAAGACCATGTGACAGTGGTGTGTAGTATAGGACTTGAATTAACTACCGCAAATTATTTTCGTTGGTTACTGAGACTTGTTTTAAAGGGAAGCAAGAAGGAAACAGCAGATAGTTACCTACCAACTAGTGCAGCACACTGCACAAAGTGAGATGGGGCATTTCATGACCTAATTTGTGAAACACTACCAGCCTACCGCAGACATATAATGGTAAATATTGAAGGACTTGAAGGTGGGGTTTGTTGACTCGGATCACCACAAGCATAAGCGACCGGCAAGGAAATTTTGCATTTTGGCTTCGTCGTTCTGACCTCAACTAGCATTCTAACCTCATTAGCTTATTCTGACCTCTATTGATCTTAAGACAAAGAAGCATCCAAAAGCTAGTCTTTTAAAGCCACTAGACCAAAAATTCGTCAAGAAATAGTGCTGAATAGGATCATTCTGACGAAAGACTCTTGCTAAATAGATTTCAATCAAGTTTTCTTAATTGCTTATAAGTGGTTGATTGTAAGTTAGTAGACGAGCGGGAAATAAAAAACGCCTACTGGTATAATGCAAAACACCGTATGCCAGTGACACAGCCGGTCAGCTGCCTCTCAACCAAACCTCCTTAGAAAAACTAAAAAACGGTAATCTGAAGTTACAGATCACATGCACAAAAAATGCGACTAAAATTGGACTAGAGAAGACTTGCAATGGACATTTTTCCTCGGCAACGAGAATGGAATAATTTAGGATAGATTTTTCAGGCGGCCCTAAAATTTGCGCTGATAAGATCACTTGGAAACATCTCTGGACACAATTTGTCAGTCCTCTGAGAGCCGGATGCGGCGCTACGTCAGGTGTCAACGTACGGACACTGTCAGGGGCACTCCGAGAACAGGGAAAAGAACGGATATTGCACTCTAACTCTAAAATCATGCGAAAAATATTTTACAGAATATTGCATTTGAGCAAAAAAAGTGCACGAAAAATGAGCATTACAACGGCGCACGGACGGCCTGCATCGGGCTCATGACATTCCAGAGACGAAAAACGGACCGCAGTACCGCAGCTCGAAAGCATGAAGAAATTGTCAATTTAACGGGTACGGAACTGCACCCACAATATTGATAAGTCAATTACAGTACTACTTCTCAATACTAGATCAATAAAATGTGAAGAATTGTTGCTGTTCTATTACCAAGTACACAACACAAATACTATTAGGGTATTTCGGAAAGAAACCTCACCTCTCACAAGAAAATCAGGCAAATGACACTTATTATTCGAAAATAGCCCCGAAAGTAACAAGGTTTATAATAGGTAACATCAAAAACACATGTGCTGGTTTAGATGATGAATAAAAAAACACTAAAATGACAGAACAACAGAATTACATACAAATAATACACGAGTATAATTTATGAATATCGTTTCCAAACCACAAATTACACAAGTGGATCTAAGACATGTTAACTCTAATTGCTTCAGTTATGACATGAATCACGTTCGATCGGGCTGGGCAGCAGGAACAAAGCTCAACCACGAGTCCGATACGATTTGCCGCGACAGTAACCGAAACGAGACACGGGCCTGCGAGTTCTGAATTGCTGCGCGAATATCGCAGCAGTCTCGCAAAAACTGCTCAGCCCAGTGCCAAAAATGATGTTTCTGGCATTAAACTTACAAGTATTAGGGTTGCCAGAAATTGCACCATAGGAAAGCGGCGAAATTCAACAGTTGTTGAACACAGGCACAAGGAAATCATTGAAAAATTCGCTGTCAAAGTTAAAATAAAAGAAGAACAATGGCGAAAAATTAGGAATGATCATTATTTTTTTTAATTATCTCTGTAATTTGAATCTGGGAATCACACTAAACCCGTATATTACGAAGCTGTTTTCACTATTTTATTTTTATGAAAGATATCTCACACTCAATTTATAACGTACATGAAATATCGCGTCAAAGAACCGCGCGCCAAAACCTGAAGAAACAAAAGCTAATAAGGAATTAGATTTAAGCCTGATAAATATTTTTTCGCGCACATATCATGTACACATAAAAAATAATGAATTTGTTTAAAAATACCTCATTTCTATCGATTCATTACTTGATGGATGTTGAAAATTATTTAAACGTTAATTTCAAAGATCAAATAACACATTAATATCCTGAAAACATCTCAAACACTGAGATATATTTATTCAGAAATGGAAGTACAACGAAACAGGATACAATTCAGCGAAGTAAGAAATTCGGTGACAAAAAATACGTCAAAAGATTTGACTTGACGAGAGAAATCCAGCGAGTTGCAACACAAAAGAGCGGAACCAATTCCTCACGCACTGAATAATACAGCCACGAATATCAGAAGGAGATTAGCATCCACAACTTGCACTCACGCGCCAGCAGTTCGCCAAGCCTTCAGAAATATTTGTATTGCAACACGGGTCTAAATTTCTCCCTCACGTCACACACAAACGAGATATGGAGAAGTTGCGCGCGGCCTCAGCGGGATTGCTTTCTGGTCGCAAGAACCAATTAACAAATGATATATGGCAGCAGTGCGTGTTATAAAACTTGCACAATTGTGTCACTTTGTCACGTCCAACTGAATCTGATACACAAAGAAAAAATATGAAAAAACCTGCTGGCCATAAAGCTAAGGAAAATTATTAGCGTTTTAAAACACACGAAACAAAGTAGCTCGAAAGTCAGGGCTCTCGGGAAATGTAACGCGTACCAGCCGAGCTACTGAGGGCAACGAATGCTTCGTGAATGATCAATCTGCCATGAATAAACATAGCAAGCACACAGCTGGTCGAATAAGATTATATGTTTAAGCCTCACTAACAGCTACAAAAAAAAAGAGTTTCGAAGAGAGGAAGGAGGAACGCACCATTTGGTATGGAGATAAGGGAATGCGGAATCTATGCAGAAGGGGCACAGAAACAGTAAGTTGAGAAAGAAGTTCATGAAACTAGATAAAAGTTGAAGAAGAAAGTAGTAGGTGCTAAAACACAGAACAGCAGTGAACCGAAAAAAGGTGGTCCTTAAACAAAGGGGAAAAAAACATTTTTTATTTTAACAAAAAGAAGGCCTACCCAACTCTTAGCTCGAGCCCTCACACATTTTCACCCTGAGAGTGATAATTGCCATAGAGACAGTAGTTGTATCCCCCTGAGGGGGCTGGTCGAATGAAGTTTATAGTTTAGGCAGCATAGGTCATCGTGATCTTGATGGATACGGTTATTTAGTGCATTGTTCTCGACTTCGAAACGGAACTTAATAAACGACCTCATTATTTATTCATGAAGTGCAAAGAAATGCTTATTAACAAATGCTATATTAAATTTAAATAAGCAATTAAGAAGACTTGAACATCACTACGAAAACTTCAAGCAACTCACTAACAATTAAACCCCTAAACAGAAGAAAACGCTAAATTTAATCGATAAAAGGAAATTACACACAAAATCGATGGCAATAGATAGAAATATAATACTTGATATCGCCGTTTCTGTACGAACAACACTGCTCGACAGGACACAAACAAAAAATGTGGGAAGCCTCATTCTACGAGGACCGTAGCGAAGAACATCGATCAGACTAAGAACCCCTACAACGTAAGAAGAAAACTCTAATTTCATCGTTAAAAGGAAATTATCCACAAAATCGGAGTTAATAAAGATAGAAGAAAAACTTTTTCCGTCGTTCCTGTACGAACAACGAATAAACCTACGTTCGACAGGACAGTAAAAAAGGTAGGAAGCCTCAGTCTACGAGGGCCGTAGCGAAGAACATCGATCAGACCAAGAACCCCTACAACGTAAGGGGCATGCAGGCGTCTCTGGTGTTCTGCCTCCCTCATCCAAAGTCCCTGAATCGAGCGCTGACAGATGGCTCGACGCCAGGATGAGCGTCTCTTTCTGAAGATTACATGCACATGTCAGCGCACTCAACACGCTTTCAGTTCCATTTTTCCAGCTCTTGTTCGTGGCATTCTCGGTGTCTTGGCACACGGTACAGCCAAGACTGGAAACGCGACAAACGAGAAAAATAATGAAAAGTGAAATCCATATTATCAAAATTTTACGACCACCCAGACCTATAGTCATATGAATTATTGGTATACTTAGAAAATCAAACTACAGCAGGGTTGCAAGCACTTCCAAGATCCAGAGAACATTTACAAGACATGTTTGCTCCCGTCGCTCGAGCGCGCTTGACCAAGACGCTCCCTACTATGGGTTTGTACTCTCCTGCGCAGCTGTATATCAAATAGAAAACTCGAGGATAGAATTCAGACTAGGCAGATAACAGGAGGAGTCCTTAAAAATGATCACACATATAAGTTTACTGTGAACTTTATAATTACACTTCATGAGGTGCGCTGAACTTTTGCAGTATCTACTTTGTAGACGCACACAGCAAAATTCGGCAGGTTAGTTCATCGCAAGTTTTTCCACGTAATGTTAATGCGTGACTTGAAGCTTAAAACGGTAGTTGGGGTTGCAAAACCAAATGATTGTGTAAACAATATCAAAGTAAAAAATAATACGGATATAAAAAAAAATACAAACCTTAAAAATAACTAAAAATTCAAATTATTTAAAATAAACTGGATAAAACTACTGAAGTACTTCATGACACAAAAATCTAAAGAGGTACTTTATAAAATCACCGCCTAGCAAATCAAATAGCACGACGATGCCATTACTGTGGCGCCAGAAAGCAACTCCGCACTGCCTTATTTTTTATTATATTTTAAATTATAGCAAATATAACTAATCATTGGAAGCAAACTTTACATCCTAAAATTCTAAGCCTTTCAATCTATAGATATGCATTCTCAAATTTATTTTTCGGCCACCCAGTAACTGTGTAGGCGTCATTTTATATGAAATGGACAAAGTGCGCAGGACAAAATGAAACTCCGCACAACAAAAAAACTTTAATTCAAGAACAATGTTGAACAATTCTGGGGATTTATCATATTCATTAGGTTAATATTTAGTGGCATAACCTTTCTGTGCTTTAACAGCCCTCAATCTCTTCGGCATGCCCTCGATCAACCTACGGCAATACTCTTGATCCAGACAGTCCCACTCCTCTTTTATTTTACCTCAAAGTTCTTCCAAATTTCTAATGTTTTCGTGCCGTAGTTTGTGCTTGATGTTATGCCAAACATTTTCAATAGGATTAAGGTCTGGAGATTGAGCAGGCCAATTCAAACAGGGGATATTGCGCTCCCGAAGAAAGTTTTTCACATTGCGAGCCGTGTGGATAGGCGCATTATCATGCATAAAAATGCATTTTCGATTTGGAAGACTTTCAAAACAATAAATAAAGTGTTGTCCCAGCATTTAGAGGTATTTCCCGGAATTTACCCTGCCTTCCAGCCTAACTAGAGGCCCGGGACCATAAAAACTGATGACACCCCAGACCATCACAGATCCACCAACACCTTGCAGGGTCGATACTGTACACCTGTTTTTAAATTCTTCACCCTTGTAGCGTCTAACGTATTGCCTGCCATCACTTCCAAGCTTATTGAATTTGCATTCATCACTAAACACAACTTTGCTCCAGAAAAAAGCGTCTGTTTCTTCATGGCTCTTAGTGAAATTCAAGCGACGCTTTCTGCTCTTTGCGGATATCATTGGTTTACGTCTGGCAATGCATCCCCTTAGCTTAAACTCTTTCAGCCTATTCTTGACAGTTGACCCAGAGCACTTTCCAATAAGACCACACTCTTTACGCAGCTCTGGGGCACTTTCAAATCTGTTGCGAAGACTCCGGATCTTTATGGCATGATCTTCTCTGGCCGATGTCACCCTTGGACGTCCACATTTTGGGATGTCATGAACGCTGCCAGTCTTTTGATGCTTTTTCAATGTTAGCCGGACAGTTTTTTCGTCACAATTCAATCGACGACCAATTTCACGGTTGGATATTCCATCGTTGTGTAGTTTAATTATCTCCTTGCGGTTATCAACGGAAAGACGAGGCATGACTAAAATTTTTTAAAGATTTTAGCACTTTATCTTCAGTAGCACTGATAACAATTGCAAATGCCCGATCGCAGCTTAAAAGCGGACATTGTAGCATATTTACATCGAAATCCTAACATGCGGAGGTTCTTTTTGTCCTGCAGACTTTTTACATTTCATATAAAATGACGCCTACACAGTTACTGGGTGGCAGAAAAATAAATTTGAGAATGCATATCTAAAGGCGTAGAAATTTATGGTGTAAAGTTTGCTTCCAATGATTAGTTATATTTGCTATAATTTAAAATATAATAAAAAATTAGGCAGTGCGGAGTTACTTTCTGGCGCCACTGTACATGTGCCATAGATTCGTTCGTTAAACTCCTGAACAACAAATGCTGGGAACGTTTGCAGTAGGCATGTAAGGCTATGCTGATTGCGGTGCCCGGCCCTGAATAGCCTCCCTGATCACCCTGCAGAACAGCGCCTGGAACTGCTGGGCACAGCTCGCACGCACACTTAAGCACCGCACGCCACTTCAAACTTTATTGCTCCTCAAGAATTTTTTCTGCAAGGCTTCACAATTTGCCCGACAGATCGGCCTTAATCGCGAGATGTTCAAGCGAAAATAACTCCGTCAGCAGAATGAAGATAAACACCAAACTGATGTGACTTTCTTGGATCAAGAGAATTTTGCTGTGTGTTTGAAACTAAATTAAAAAGAATCTAAAAGTTCGCTAAGTCATAAACGGAACGGGCAGAAAAATCCCATAGTTCAGCATCACAATAGCTGAGTTACGTCTATAAATTCAAAGATGCGAAGTAAAGAATATACACACGGATAGACCCTTGGCATGAGCCACAAATGAGCGTCTGGACATGATGTAAATTAGCTGCGCCAGCAGAAGTTAGAGACAGAAAAATGCAGGGTGATAAACTCGACAGATTTGTTTGAAAAATGATGCTCTTACTCAGATTTTACCGACCTTACTTGACGTCAGATTACATTAACCTAACTTTTAGTCTCTTAAATTAATCGATAAGAACTATATTTTTACTGTCACATTCATTTTCATAAGTACCGCATCTCGAAAGAAGACATTCTACCAAAGGATACATCAGCGTTTGTGCTTTTAAGCGCATGTTCATCGACCAAAAGCGTTCACGCATCCATCTCTGACGAAAGATCAATCAATACCTAAAGTGGACGCAACACGTCGCGAGTGCAGGTCCGCAGCCTATGCAGCACCGCCCACATTTCCTATAGACAGCACAGGACTGAAATGAGCACATCGTTCAAAGTACATTATCGGACGGTGCAGACACTACGGCCACCTCGTTAACTATGCGCCAAATATTACAAGGCCCGAGCGTCCCATCTAATAAAGAGCGACACACAGTGACTATGCAAAGAACATAATTACTCAGTGCGAATTATGACGGAGTGACGGCGCACAGCGCACCACAGAGAACACAAAACCCAGCGCCAGCAGGCACAAAGGATCCTCGCGGTCACACAAAAAGCTCGATATGCACACGCTTGTATTGTGGTGTGCCATACCATTCTCTCTTGCTCTATAGTGCATCGCTTCGATGAAATGAAACGAGGCAAAAAATTAAATTACATAATAAGCTAAAATGCGAATGTGAATATCAGATACAGGTGTTTGACATTACCTAAATCCACTCCCATTGTATTTCAATGAAAAAAATACCGCCGCACTAATAGTAAGTACTTCGAAAAGAAATGGCAAGTAGTTCACAGTAAATTCAGTAGCATCCCTCATATACGTACTGTCATAAGCGAAATTTATCTTAGACATAAAATTCAAAGCGTGTCTTGGTTCATTCAAAACAAACGCTGTTCAAGAATACCACACTAACCACCATCACACTAAAAAAAGCATTCAATAATTAAAAAGAACTTTTTCATTAATAAAACTCCACCAAGTACACCACACATAGATAAGATTTACACCAATACCAGGAGTAAAAATACATTTCAATAGGAATGTGCGGCCTCTGAAATGAAGATGAAGAGCGTGCGCGTTTCCAACACACCGGCACGTTGGTCCCATCCTTCGCAGCCACAGTTCGGACTACAAAGTTACAAGGAGCGTGACGGGCAGGGAGCAGGCTAGCCGGAGTCCGAAACTACATAAGTTGTTTCTGGAGAACAGGTCTCGAAGGCACGAAGACGTATTCAAAAAATAACGTAGGCTTTTTCTAAAAACAAAAAAATTCAATACAATTCAATTCAAGAGGAGCAGAAAAAGCATCATAAATTCTTGTGCTACAGGCATTCGCCTGGCATCGCCTCATGAAATGGAAACAGAGTTTTGGCGGCCGGTAGACCAGGACCAGGAGAGGGGAGTGGGGGTGGTGCGGTACAAAGACAGCGTGATGACCCGATCGATAAAAAAATGAGTCCAAGTAACCGGTGTTCGGGGAGATCATGAGCTCACTCGTAAAAGGAATGATATGGGTCCCCAGAACAGGTTCTGCAAAATGATTCCTGAGAGAGAGGCAACATCAAAAGTTGAGGAAAGCTAGGGCATCTGATACAATTGAGGAACATCACACCATTAAAATGAAAAACTGCAGTAATTTTAACGTAGAAAAAGTAGTTAAGGATGCTAAATGGTGGAAGTTCGCTGTTCTCAGACCGTGAGGAAGAGGAGTCGACAACACTCACCGTGTCACAGATCTGGAGACCTGTCATGAGAAGAAAGTGTAGCAGAACGTTTACACACTCCATGGGAACAATGAAGTAATTACAAGTGTATTGCATTCAGATCGGCAGACGAGACTGGTGAAAGGACACAGCCTCAGGACGTAGTAATAATATCTGCTGCTTGGGTCAGTGTTATCCTGACAGCGAGCAACAATACGCGAGACAGGAGCACGAGTAATTGAAGATGCAAACGCATCTCCTAAAAGCACTCAGTCCAAGGCTCATCGCAGAGTTACCTGTAGCAAGCCAAAAGGCTGGAGACGATTCAGCCGGATGACCAGAGACAACACTTTTGGACCATCGTTGCATCTGTGTAAACTAACCTGGGGTCGACGTTTTATCAAATGGCGTTTACATGTGAAAGAAGGGACAAAAATCTCTTGCCTCCATCACCATTTCGGCCCCAGAAAAACGTCTACTCAAAATGTACCAACACATCTCGATTCGTATCCCAAGCGCAGTCAACCACTACCTTTATTTAGGTCAGTCACCTTTCATGCTTTATTTCTGGTCAATGCAGCCTAACATACAATGTAAACTTATCCACAAAAACAAATTTGAATTCAAAGAGTTGAATGGCAATGAATCAAGAGCAGCAGTTGTTCATGAAAGCGAGTATTCAACGTCACATGTTCTTCTAGTTTAAGATTAGAAAAGATACACAACTCGCAAATTTGTTTCGTAAAACACATTGACCGTTCATCAAAGAAAAAAAAGAGTTCAGCCCACTAAATGGTTACTGCAAGGTGAACTGAAAAAATGGTGCGCACTGTCACAGATGATTTTATCAAAATGACCTTTCAAACCTGAATACACCCACTCAAAATTTCACTGACACTGCTGAAAAATGAGTACGAACAGCATAAGCAACGTAAGAACATTTATTTCAACGTAAGAAGCACTTGACACAGTGACGCAACGTGGCTCAAACAGAAGCTCTCAAATGAGACTAGAAACTTACGATGTGCGAGACACACTGCATACCATAAAACATGCAGCAGTAAGTTTTCGAGAGCAGCTCATCACTGGCTAACTACTCTTGAGATATGGCTTATGAGTTTACGAGAAGGAAGAAACAATAAAGACTTCTGCTTAGCGTAGAAAGGAAACAAATAAAGAGGAAATATGGAAGAAAATTTAAGCATATGGAGCACTCGAGTCGATGAGCGGCAGCGATGTTTCCTTGCACGCTCTCAAGGCGTAACGAAAATAAACAACTCGAACCGGAGCTCCACTTGACAGTTGCGCTCCCCAGACCTGCCCTGCGAGAGGAAGTCAAGCCACACAACTTCGAGCTTACAAGAAAACAAACACAACATCAAAGACAACTCCAAAAGATGAATTGTGTGAACAAAAATTAAAAAGGTGCACAGGAATATACAAAATTTATAACACTTTAAATTAGGAGCACAAATTTTCCTATAATACATGGGCGAGGGTGAGTAAAAAATCAAACGTTTTATGTATATTTCGTGCATGTTTTTTTTTCACAATCAAGGAACTTGTGTCGAAAACGGCACACAAAATGCAACACAACATGCAGGAACACTGTAATGGATATCACACACTAGAAATTTGCACAGCTCGGAAGAGATACGGCAGTGCGAGCAGACAGAAATGCTCATCAGGAGTCCAAAATAGGAAAGTTGAGAAGAGACACGAGAGCAATGCAAGAATTGCAGCTCGTGAGCAGAGTTACAGCAGAGGCACTCGTACGTGGCCGCGCCTAATTAGAGGGCGAGGGGCAAGCGTACAAAGGAGGTAAGGGACGTAGCGGTCAGCTGAGGGTCCTCTGAGATCAATAAGAGGGTTGCCTAATTACTCAACACGAGCACAGCAACACGCACGCTAATGATCACAATAAAAGCCGAGACTTGGCAACGCCACAAGTTATTGGTTCCCATTCGTCACGCAACGGCTGATAAATTCTTCAGGCGCAGCTCATGGAAATTTTTACTTGAAATTGTGATAAACAAACGCTCAATGCTTCTCTGGAGCTATAGCAGGTCTAGTTGCCAATATTGCCGGTGAACTAGCCCCGTTGAGTATGAAATGTGTTATATTGGCAAATTAGAATTGTCCTGTACAGATTAAAGTTTACTGAAGACTAAAGAAAATACAGAATAAAATACTGAAAAATAGCGACACTCGGCTGACGGGTGACTGATAGTCATGATGGTCATCTTAAAGGAGTAAGAGAAGGAAACGAAACAAAAATTGTAGAAATCCGAGCAAGAAATTAAGCATTCTGTCGACGTAGCTGGTTCTATGGCGGGTAGAAACCTTTCGAATACCTGTAAAGTTTCAATGTTATGCTGATATACTCCAGCAGACATGAAGAATATTCCTGCTCATTAAGGAAATGGCATGATAGTTTAAGCCTACTTAACCGCAACAAAGGCGATCCAAAGACTGGGAGGAGGAAGGCATCATTCAGTATGTAGATAAGGGAACGCGGAATCAATGCACAAGATGTAAAGAAACAGTAAATTGAGAAAGAAGTTCATGAAACAAGGTAAAAGTTGAAGAAGAACGTAGTAGGTTCTGAAAAACAGGACAGCAGTGAACCGAAAAAAGATGGCCCTTAACAGAACAAGAAATATATTTCAATAAAAAGGCCTACCTAACTCTCAGCTCGGGACCTTACATTTTTCCTTAGAGATTGCTTGTTCCCATAGATAAAATAGCTGTATCCCTCTGAAGAGTGCTCATGAAGGAAACAAAGTAGGTCACCTGTCCTGTAGGACTGTGCTTCTGTGCGCGCTCGCACCGCGCACCGATGAATTTAGAAGACTCGCAAAACCCAGCAATACGCTATGAGAATTATAAACGTCTCAAAGCTGCGTTTTTATTCGTATTACTAATTCCACTCAAAATGTACAATGGTGAAAATTACTTTGACTAATTGCATACAAAATATTAATATCCTGTGGAAAACTAATGCACGGCATCCTACACATCACACCTGATTCCCTTTTTCTCCCTGGCATTGCAATTCATAGCGGTGTATGCTGGAAGAATAATAAAGCCCTTCAAAACGACCCAGCCGTGATTATGTTGAACGGTAAATGACAGAAAAAATAATTTGCATAACTTGGTTACAAGAAGCACAACTGCAGCAAGTGCGACTCACAACACTTGAAAATGTGGAGTCATTTCGTAATCAAGTGAACTAGAGAAAATTAACTATTTTAAGCTTTGGTCAATTTTTGATGCTGCTCGTTTTCGCATTAGAAGTCTTTCAAAAATTCATAAATAAATAACTTTCAAAAGCAACATCCAATGACACGAGAGAACAGCTTGATATCCTCCATTTTATACATCTAAGAACGCAAGAGAGTGCGAAACCCAATTTAGATGGTATGTGAAGAAGAAAAACACACACAGAACACACTCCAAATAAGCAATGCTTAAAACAAGTACCGTACATTTGGGCGATGCAAGACTGAGGTAGGACGATAAGCTCGAGAGGCACTACACGAGCCTACAATTACACAGGAATAAAGTGAAACAGAAAACTGTGCCACAAGCCTGTGTGACAGAGCATACGGTAGTCGCTGCACAGGTGTGGCGGCTGCTGAGCAGGTGTGGCGGAATACGAACTGCTTCGCTTCTCTATTTAGCTCTACACACTCGTATTTTTATACGTGTCCCACATGTTTAGTTAATCCTCAAACATAGTACTTTCACCGCTCGACGAAATTTCATTCTTTAACCAATGAGGTCCTCGCTTGCATGACGCGTCACCTTTGGAAAGTTTCATAAAATATTCAATGGATGGGTTATTTGAGGTTCCATAGGTTTCTTATGTTAGCCCACGAAGGCATTTCCCATACTTCTCTTTCACTCTCTAACAAGATATACGTAAATAACACAAAAAAGAAACTCAAAAAAGTTCACGTGAACGGTTTTGACATAAACCTGACACGCATCCGAGGCTTTGATTCGTCGTCTTCTTTGAATACGGGGGAAAATTTCAAGAAATAAGATAAAAGTCCATGAAACTACAAAATACTCCGAGAGACGGTGTACCTCGTATTAAATCTATAGGGCGAGCTGCCGGTATACAGTAGGCCTCCGAAGGGCGAAAAACTAACGAGGATAGATACCGTAAGAGAAGACTGCGGTTTGACTCTCAGCCAGCACTACGGTACTGAGGTGACGTTTTCTAAAGACTGCATCCATGTTTCCGCTCTTGGCACACGGCAGTAATGATTGACGAGTTCCTAGATTAAGGTATGCAAGACTTAGTCGAACGAAACACCTCCGATTAAGTGTCCGCTAATTAAGCGTTCGATTACACCCTACTATGGGTATTCAGAGCTGCGCTTAATATGAAGCAATGTCAGGCGCAGAAATTATTTTGTCTGTTATATGCACACAATCACGGCAACGAGAAATATACAGTAAGTTATAGATTAGATTATTAGTTAGTTTAAGCCTCCTTATCCGCAACAAAGGCGATCCAAAGAGAGGAAGGAAGAAGGCACCATTTAGTATGGAGTTAAGGGAACGCGGANCCTATGTTATTTTAACAAAAAGAAAGCCTACCTAACCCTTAGCTCGGGCCCTCACATTGCCCCCCTGGGACAGTAAGTTAAAAATGCATCATTTTCACGTAGATAATCCCGCAATATTAGATTACATGAGTTAGTTCTCCCTTACCATAACAAAACCGCGACTGTAAAACGGAGAACATAGAAACCAAAAGAAAGAGTACAACATACCAAAAAATAATACAGTCGAATACACTCCAGAAACAGAGGTCGAGACTCGCAAGAAGAACGTCCTCACAACATCGGAGCCAATGTAGCGTCATGAGAGCGAGTCGTCCCGCTGTGGTGGCGCGGTGCGAGAGGCGGCAGGTAGGGAGCGCTCTGTTATCCTGAGCCTACCACAGCGGAGGCCAGAGCTGCTAGTTCCGTCTATTTTCGGCCACAATCAACTCTGGACATTTTTCAATTAAATTTAATTGTGAAGACTACTGCATACTTGGCGAACAGCAGAGTAGCCAAATGCAGTGTGGTCTTTAATGCTAAATTTCATTTGAAAGAAGACCAAACTCGAGGATTTTGGCCTGAAAAAGTGAGACTAGGAACTGTGCTGGAAGCAAGAAGGTGGCTGCGGCGGCGGTAGCAAAGGGCGCCCCTGACGTACGAGCGGCCGTCACGCACTGCAGTCTCCCGAGCACGGCACGAGCACAGCAACAACAAGGGGCAGCAATCATCCCCATATCAGGGCGAGGATTTCCCTCGTGCACTGTTCTCCTATTTGTTTTAGTGCCTCCCTTTCAATAAATATTCGTTTTTTATACTCCGAAGTTTTATTTTCAAAGGGATATTTTGTCTCGTTAACAGCATATGAAGGCAATGTATAACTTTTAACTGTGCAGTAATTTCACATCTGACCTAAGTTTACTGTACGCCCAAAACAGACAAAAAAATAAGATACTGACCTCCCCTGCGATCTCAGACCTGGCGGTAGGTGAGGGACGGAGACGCCCATGCTCCTCAAAATAGTGTTAACGGTAATATGCTGGTGATGCCGATAAGAGTACTACAAATAATAATCGTGAATCTACCTCCTCGTTATTAGACAACAGGAAAACAGTCAACATGCTATGATTAGAATTGAAAGTGTCGTGGACCTATTTCTTCACCGTTGTTATTTCCTTTGATCGTCGTGACTTAAGGTCACAATTCTTTTATTTTTCTAATGAAGATTGAAGGAGACTTTT
>JACJUY010001238.1:0-80252 GCA_014220935.1 Platorchestia sp. MABIK
CTCTCTCCACTATCACACCTCCATTCGTCCTCACATATGTATACTTGTTTATACTTTTCTTCTCAAACATACAATTCCCAACCACTAACTCACTCTCTTCACATAACTCTATCAAGTATTCACCACTCTCATTCACCCCAGCTACTCCATACCTACCAACAACACCATTCACCACTTCATCACCCACTCTCGCATTCAGGTCCCCCATCACCACAACTCTACAACCATTTCCCACTCTTGCAACACACTCGGACAACTTCTCCCAAAACTCCTCTCTCTCCTCCCCACTCCTCTCCGATCCCGGTCCGTTCGCGCTCACAAACACCCAAGATTCCACCCCCCATTTCACTCGCACCCACATTATTCTTGATCACAACTCACCCCATTCAACCACTCTCTCTCTGCTTCTTACACTCAACAATATAGCCACACCTTCTCTTGCATGTCCCCCACTCACCCCAGATACTCTCCCCCCCACACTCCCAAACATCAACTCACCACTACCTTTCAACTTCGTCTCACTGAAGGCCAACACATCCAACTTCCGGCTCATCATCACTCTTCCGATCTCCTCCCTCTTACTCTCACTTGCTCTGCTTCCACAACCCCTTACATTCATCGATCCTAGTATTAGGGTTTGAGTGGTCTTTCGACCCCTCTCACCCTCTTCATTGGCCTGCTGCCTCTGGGGAAAATCACTACAGAGAAGGGGATCCCCAGTCCCCTCGCTCCGTCCACTTCAGTCGCCTCTTCCGACTCGCAGCGGAGCACGGTGGGAGAATTCTAGAACCCCCTCCCCACAGGGGGAATGTACGCTAATAGTACTGTCAGTACGCTAATAGTACTGACACAAAAGAGTTCACCGGAGTCAAAGACATGAAAAGGATTGTTGTACCTGCATGATGTTACTAGCCGTAACATTTTCAACATAGCTGGAACCGCACAAAAAGTTAACTACCTAAAATAGTGTTGTCGTAATGTACTCACGAGCGTAAGAAAGTAAAAATTGCCACACAAAACTAACAAGAGCAATTTAAGACTAGAAGAAGAAAATGAAACAATTATGTTCTATAAAGTTATGACATTCGTCGAAATCCGTGGCCTTTTAAAATGTATTAATATGAACGAAAAAAGAAAGATGAAAAATGAAGAACAACGAATGATATAAGAAAGCTCGTAACAACAAAAAAAAAAAGAAGGAACTGTTCTATTTCATCAAGAGGAGCACCTACCCAGCCATCAGCTGTCACCTCAAATCAGTTCAAAGTATTTCAACATTTTGCCATGTATTAAAAACCTAAAAAAATAGTGACTATATAAATAAAACGTTGGACGCTCTCGTGACAAATCAGTAGTTCTGAACTCCAGCCTCCTTCACGAGACGAAAGATGGAAAGTAGAAGTGATTAAGCCAAGATAACCTAATGATTGAACCTAAAACTACTTTCTGAAAAAAGTGCTGTTGTTTATGTGGCGATAGCATCACAGCTGGGATCGGGTAGTTCTCTAAGCAGTGGTTCCCAAACTGGGGTCCCGTGACCCTTGGAGGTCCCTGAGAAGGTCCTAGGGGGTTCGTCACACAATGGAAAAAAATTAACTCAAGAAAAAAAGTACATAAAAATATACAACACTGATTCTCTATCATTATAGTTGGTGGTATCGATATTTTGGTGTGCAAGCAGTCAGAACTTCTTGATTACATTTTTATATATGTCATAATATTTCATTTATGTTTGTTAGCTCACCCTTGCTACCGGCTTAACCCATTCCAAGCGGTGGAACTTTATATAGATCCTCCGATGAACGGTCCCATTCTATAATTAGTCACTACCACTATTCTGATTTTGGTGTTGTAGCGGCGGTTACGATCTTTAGACTGTATCCAAAAAGAGTGACATGTGGCGTCCTTTTTATTTCATCTGCCAATTAGAGCAATCATATCATGGCCAGTTTTGGAAGAAACGTGATGAGCAATGAGTGACACGTGCAGGGTCAAGATGTGCAGTACACGTGCTGCTTTTCGTGCTTTGCTGCCATTGTTTTACGTGGTCGTTTTTTCTGTACATTTTTTGATCTTCAATTTATTTTAATCTTGAGTATTCACAAATACAGGGTGATCAAACATGAGTGACAATTTTAAATAGTACAAAATCTGGTGAAATAAAAATGAACATCAACAACGTTTTCTAGTTCTCCACATAGAGAGGTTTTATTATTCCGTAGATATAATACTGGAGACATGGATATATACTGTATTGCTGTCTTTGTGTTATTTAATACAACTCGACTTTAAAAATGGCTACCCCTGCACACCAGAAGTTCAGCTTCATGAAAGATTCTCCCTTCTCTGTCGAAAAATCCGAGTTCATCATTCTGAAGTATGGAGAAGTCAAGTACACTGCAGCAGTGAAGAGGGTTTTGGGCACAAAGTTCTACCCGAAAAATCCTCGTAAGGCTCTAAACCAAAAGGCATTTCAATGAGTCGGAAAAAATCTCATGTGGAGAGCTGGAAAAACATTGTTGATGTTGGTTTTATTTAGTTCATTAGACTTGGTACTATTCAAAATTGTCACTCATGTTTGATCACCCTGTGAGTTCTATTTTATAAAAATAATTTTCCAACATTTTCGATCATCTGCAAGGCTACTTCAGGTAGTATTACCCTGAACTGGATTAGAAGCCTTTTCGCAGCCGGGGTAGGTGCACATCTTGATATGAAGTCGCAAGAGGAACTCATTGAGCTATCAAGTGATGGGGTATGAAAATAATGTTCTTTGCCCTTCCATTGACAGAGTTTTGGGTCTACCCAAGCACTGAAAATCATGCTCTGGGTAAGAAGACTCTGAAATACCTTTTGACACTCGCCACGACCTACTTATGAGAAAAACGGTTTTCCACATTGACAATACCGAAAAGAATGAGCAGAGCACGCCTTCAGGTGGGCAACGACAAGCGTTTGGCATTAACGAACATCAAGCCCCGCAGTGATCAACTGTGTAGGAGCCATCAAGCCTTAAAACCCACTAAACAAAAAAGGTTTATTAGCTTATGTGTTTAATTCTGCACTTTTTTATAAAAGTATTTCGTCTTTTGGTTATCTGTGGTGGCAGTACATACCGTAATGAGTATTATCATTTATCAATGGTAGCTGTTTTTACCAATTTTACTTTGAATTGAATTTTGAACAATAAACAACTTGAAAAATATTTTAATTTCTTATTTTTAGACTTTCATTGAGTAAGAAAATGCAAATAGTAAATTTACTGCATTACAATCATGAGTATCTTGGTATGAGAATAATAAATTTTGATAGGCTGGGGGTCCTCGGATGGGAATTAAATATCTGTGGGGTTCTTGGCATGGTAAAGTTTGGGAACCTCTGTTCTAACGTACAGTACATTTCTTTTTCTCGACAGAAACACTTGCTACCCGCAACACAATGAGCGCTAAGTCTTAAAGGTACGCTCGAAGACAATGGTCTTAAACAAACTTCCCAAGGCATTGAATTTTGTCGATTTATTGGATGATGATTCTTTATTTTCCTGCTCAAATAGTAAGTGCATAATCAGAAATGAGAGAAATTATCTCAATCGAAATGATGTGTGAAAAATTTTAAAATGAAACAAAAAGTGAAATTCCATTTGAATAATCAAAACATGAAAAATTTAGCATTAATTTTGTTCGATAGTGCTTCAAAATTGTTTTTCTAATGAAAAAAGTGGGCTTTCGAATAGGTTATCATGAATAGAGTTGTACCCCAATAAAAATAGTTTTTTATGAAAATTCAAAGAAAACTTACAAGTATTACTTTTCTATAGGTGCTGATTTTATTTAACATTGTTCACTGCAACACTACAATAATGGGAGTACGAGCAGCGCCGCTATTCCCGGAAAGTTGCGAGTGTATTCACTCATTAACACGTTAAATTATTAATTCATGATTTAATTTTGGTCTCGGCTCGCCCAAGGCGACAGCCACAAAGAAACAGTAAAATTCGAGTGGCTGCACAAGGGCGCAAAATTTGGAGTGTCTCAACTAGCACAGCTCGCTCTCCTTGTTAACGAAGGCTTGAACATCTGGATTAGAGGAATTAATTATTTAATCATGAGTTAATTTTAGCGTCCCTTATCACAGCAAAGATGTTCAAAGCGAGGAAGGATGAAGGCACCATTTAGCAAGGAGTTAAGAGAACTTGGAATATTTGCACGAGGTGTGTTCACGAACAGGATCCCGTGCGCATAGAAACAGTTAGATAAGAAGGAAGGTTGTAAAACAAGATTAAATTTGAAGAAAAAAGTAGTAGGTGCTGAAAAACAGGAGAGTAGTGAACCGAAGAAAGATGGTCCTTAACAAGACAAAAAACGTTTATTTCAACAAAAACAGGTCTACCTAATTCTCGGCTCGGGACTTAACATTTTCTCTAGGTTAAAACAAATGAAGAACCAAGAGTGAAGCATGAAAACGGAGACACTAGTTAATTCAGGTCAGTTCAAAATTTCATATTTATGCAAATGATTGAGAGATTCACTGACAGAATTTCCCATCAATAATGCAAAATGAGCGTTGTTGTAGAAATTAATCCGTGCGAGTAGGGGTTAAAATTTGGAAAATTGATGAGAATAAAGGTAGGATTATTAGTTTATAGATCAGCTTAAGCTTCTATAACCACAACAAAGGTGTTTCCGAGAGAGAAAGGAGAAATGCACCGCGTAGTGTGTAATTAAAGGATCGGGGAACCTATGAATGAGGTATATAGGCATTAGAATTAATCTTTTAATATCAACTTAGTATACCGCTTGCTGCCCGTTGAGTTTGCATGGATCAAAAAATATGGTTTAATCTTTTATTTTGTTGCACCGTGAACTACATCTACAATTCTCGCAAAAGAATATTTAGAATTTTCTAATTTTGTGTCAAGTCAAACATGAAATTGGGTAAAAATTTTTCCAAGATGAGTGTTGCTAGCATAAAAAATCAAACTCAATTTGTCCATGGCAAGCAAATAGTAGAATTTGAATTAATTCTGACGCGATAGGACAAAGACAACACAGATTTATGTCAAAATATTTTACTTTTCTATTGAAGCATCATTATAATAACTTTACAAAACGTCTTACACGATCTCACTGTCCTAGTAAACCACTCAAATAATTACGTATTAATGTATGAGCGCAAAAAGCGTTTTTTATAGATTACAAGAAAACTTTTCTGTACTTCCTTACTCCACCAGGGCGTTATTATACTCTCATTATACTGAAATGTCACCTGTGTCATATTAGAATTGAAAATTCTTATTGCCTTCGAACTCAAATCTAACAATGAAGCTCAGAATAAGCTTAGACTCGTGCAAATTATGCTTCCTTGTATTAATCTAGCAACGATACAAAGTAATTTGAGGTGAGTATGTACACAATATTATAAAGCGACACGATCTGTTAACGATGCAATAGTTCTGGCACAACAACATTGAAGTTATTCAGGCAAAAGTAAATTCAAAAACTTCCTATCACATCGTCTGTTTGAACTGCCCAAATCAGCTGGGCATATGGATAAATATTTTAACTCTGACGTCTTGATAAGGAAGTCGTAAACACAACTGATTTCGATCATAAGCGCATGAAGGTAGTTTCCATAAAATGTTCACTTTGGTTTTTGCAGCAAAAAACACTAGTCATCATTGTTGTGATCAGACATCGCATCTGAGCAGTCATTCAGTTCAGACTGCCCAGCAAATCAAAAATGAACGTAGTAAGTAAGATCAAGATTGATTGATATCATTTGTCAACAAAATAAACACACGATACTCGTCAATGAGACACTCCCATGAGCACTTGCACAAATGCAGGCTACATGACCAGTTCTAGGCAGTCGCATTGCTAGCAGCCCCCACTAAATAACTCTCTTTACGTATAAGTCAGTTCATGCGTTCCTGAAAAAAGCAATGAAACGAGATGTTAATTTGAAAGGCTTGATTTTTCCCATTAAAAGACAAGCTGTAGATGTTTCTTCATATCTCTGACGAACTACTTCGAGGTATTCTATCAATGATGAAGAACTCAAATCATTAAAGACGCCGCGTAATTCTTTTACAAATACTGTATGTGTAAAAGCTCATTTAGCAATTTTGAGGTCACAACGCGTTGAACGTCTGAAAACTCACACAACCAATTGGAAGTCACAGAATTATGCGAATTTTCGCGAGGAAGATTCCTAAAACTAAGAAGATTGGAAGATGAAGCGGTATACGAATGTTTGAAAATTACGGATATAAAAGTACAGGCAGCGAAGAGATCATGCCACTACCTACATCGAGCAAGTCACTGGAAAGACGTAGTTTCAAAAACTAATTTTCTATTTCATTTACGCAGACCATGAATTTGACTTTGGCTGGGTCATCAAAGAACAAGAAAACGTAGTTTTCGTTCACTCTTCGGCGAAATATGTGACCCTTCCTCTGAAAATATTACAGCCTTTTGAACTACAAACCATGTAGTTTCAAGCCGACACCTTTCAAAAGGTAACTAAGCGACGGTCCTGAATTTGGGTCATAGCAATTTTTAACGCATGAAGAGCCGAGGTAAAATTTCAATTCAACATGAAGAAGGTTTAGGTAACGCCGTTCCTCCTTATTAGCAAAACAAAAATGCAGTACGTGATATGAAGAGCATCAGTCGTCATGTACACATATAAAGTACATACGATAAATGTATAACCACGTAAATGCTCCTGAAGTGATGAGTGATTCAAAAAATTTCTTAGAGGCGCGGATTGTAGCTGCTAAATACACAGCCACACAGCTGCAAAGCGGAGTCTTGGCGCAAAGGACAAACAACAAATTCTCTACAGGTTAGGACGAGAAACTACTAATAATGGTAAGATTATTTCTGCCTACCCTGAGAGCTATGTGAAAAAGAGCAGCTGCTTAAGCCTTGTACATATGTACATGCCTTGCGAAACTTCAATAATCCTAAGGAGGATTGTTTATTTGCTGTACGGAAGCAAGTTTGAAGATTAAGATCGTAAAGAATGAACTTCAGAGTTCATTATTGCTAATGATTGCCATGATTTTTTTTTCATTTGTGCACCAACCTAAAATTTTAGGCGAGTAACATTCTAGGGAAGATATGGTCATTTTCATGTACTTAAAAACGTACAAATTTGCTTTCTAAAACTCTTTCATGATAAATGTAGTCCTTAACGTGAGTCCTACAGCGCGCACGAATTTAGTGCACGAAGTCTATAACCTTAGCACAACTCGGTTCTAAGTATTATGTAATGAATCGAGAACGTTTCAAAAGAGAGCTTTGGTAGTGGAGAATTACAAAAACTCTTTCCAACAGCCAAGGATAAAAAAATTTGCCCAGTCAATTATAAAAATTCAACGGAATTCTACTCCTTACATACGCCTGCCTGCCAGCTATGGCTCCCAAATTCTCATATCCAAGAAATTCTTTACAATAGATCTTGCAAACGCTTACCATCAGGATAACTTTGAACATAGCATAATGAGAAATTAAGAAAAGAGCACCCGTTGAAGAAGGCCACTGTTCTACCACCTGGATTACGCACTTAGCGATAGCGGTCAATATTGATTTTAGGCCTTTCACGGAAATTAAAAATTCCGTTCCTAAGAACCACTAAAGTAACATTTAAAAACGTTCTACACGAATGACATTCTGCTCGCCGATGCGTTATTTTCGAGTTATTCAACTTTGAAGTTATTCGAACGTCGTCTACAAAAGTGAAGGAACGGACACGTAAATATGCTGTAATTCGGCATTTACGTATCGAAGGGTGAGGTTAGGGTAGGTTATGTTAGGTTAGTTAAATAAACTAACCTAAAATAACATAAATCAACCTAAAATAGCATACCTTAACTTACCCAAACCGAGGCTGTTAGTTTTCCGCCAAGAAGTGGGCGTGTCCCGCCAGAAAAGTGGGTGTGATCCAACAATGCGGCGACTATGCAACCGACCATATAATGTTATTCCTATCTGAACGTAATTATTGTTTTATCTCGAAAATAACGCATCAGCGAGCAGAATGTCATTCGTGTAAAACGTTTTTAAATGTGTTCCTTTAGTGATTCTTGGGAACGGAATTTTTAATATCCGTGAAAGGCCTAAAATCAATATTGACCGAGATAGCTGCTGACAATGACATTAACGCTTCTCATTTACGTACAGAAACGGCTCTAAAAAGTGATAACTGCAACTTCATTTTTGGCCGAAGTTACAAATGGTACAAATTAGCCTGGCAAATGGGCAATGCTGAGAGATCCGAGGTTCATGATATGGATTTAGTGGAAAAACTGACCATCTCGAGTGTAGTTTTGTCTCGCGATTGCTTTAGTAAATTTTTCAATTAATAAATGAAAAAAATGATCCACGCGGTAATGTTTCACGTCAAAAGTAGTTTTCTCCGCACTGAACGAAGGCAAATATTGCTAATCACAGACAGAGCAAATCCTCTAGGTATAAATAAATTTGAACACAAAGCATTGTCACTAACACGTGTATAAAAACTTTTGGAAAGAACGAATTCACCATAAAGGACGCATTCGTCTCCCTGCGCGCGATTGCGAAGTGCCGTCAAGACATAAGATTTTTCACAAATATTTACGATGATAGGAAGTTTCAAGAAGATGCTTTTCTTTTATCAATACTCGTGAATTTGAATTAGCATCTGCTGTCGTGTGACGATGACCAAATTACACCGTATATGCCTTGTTTTTGTAGACACATTAACGCGAAGCAAATTTTGAAAAGTAGTACGTATAACCAAACTGAACCCGGAGCAGATAACACATTGACTGGGGCGTGACCTGACGGTGGTCACTGACGGAATTTTCATAATGCTGCTGACCGACCAGCGGTCATAAACTCAATTTTCATAAATACTCAACGAAAACTCATCGAAGACATGACATTTAATGTTCGTTACTCTCAAAATTGATCTCTAAAATAAACTTTAATTTTAGTTAAATATTGAACTTCAGTTTAACCCGTCGCAGTTTTCGTGTTAAATCTGTAACGTTGACCTAACCTACGCAAGCGTAGATGGTGTATACATAGTTCTAGCACTAAGAGATTCGATGACTTGACTCCCTAAAATTTGAGCACAAATTTTACACAAGTATGGATAAGAATTAAAAAAATAATACATACCAAATTACGCATAACAAATACATGTATAACAATGAAAGCTATATTGTCCTACAGCTCTTTACAGGAGTAAAGAACACGCATTCTTAAAATCTTTCACCTCGTTAATGAAGATCCGAAGCCGAAATGAAAATAGGTACAACAGCAAACGTATCTAATCAAATCACAACCATAACTATTCGGATACAACAAAAAGTCGTCATTGTTTCCGAAAACGGAGAACAAAATCACATTTTGGTGGCTCACTGATTCGAAACCATACGGACTACTAACGTACCTCGAGCGGTCTTTTTGTTTCTGTGCCAGGTTAGAAGGAAGGACAGTGACGAAAGATGAACCCATCAAACAAAATATAAACCTGAAGCACTTAAAGACTACACGAAACTCGTGCGTAAAGCAACCGACTTCTTTTCTCCTCCGCAGTATGTCAACATGTAATAAAATGAAATTGATCACTGCCTAGTACCACCGCTACACCTAATACTACGTTTCATAGTTTCACTCTCAAGGTTTAGAATATTACTCCGCAATATGCGTTGGTAAGATGCAAAAAGTAAGTTCGGGAGACTTCCTAAATTCTAAAACTTTCACACAAAATATACAAGTTGTGGAAGATACTTTTAGCTCCATTACCTGTTGTCGTAAGTGTTCAACAGTGGCCTCAGACTCAGAGAGCAGTGTCGCTACGAGTACATCCCAATTCCCTGATTGAGACATCATTGGTTATTAGAGTGTTAGACGCTAAATTCACCTCGCTTTCGAGGTTGGTCAGTCCGTATTCAGGTTTTCAACGATTTTGCAGAATGTGTCTATAACGCTTGCAAACTTCTAATGTGATTTATTACATATTAGATTAGTCTCAGCATCTCGCCTTAATTCTGAGTATGAAGATTTTGTCTCCACTTAGAAAACTCGACGTTTCTGCGTTTATTTGCAACATTAGAAAAGATGTACGATCACACCAAAGGGTAATTTTTCACAGCCTCAAATCCAAAAGCAAGTTACCGTCAGTACTACCCGAGTTCTCCTGTATACGAACCTCCAACAGACATAGTATTTCACACACTGAAGGTTCCGCAGAAAAATTATCAACTGTCTCATCAAGGCCGTTGGCATCTGAACTAGAAGATCTTGGTGCCAGTGAGAACATTTCATACAGTGAGTTCAGAGGAAACTCTTAACTCCTAGTTAAATCCACACCGGATTCTTCCAGAGCAGTTGTGGAGCACTTTTCAAGAAGTGGGGCTCGAATTCGAGTTCGCGAGAGGCATGTCTCATATGTGCCACATTAAAAGATGGTTCGTAGAGTCGTCTCGCCCAGCGAGTTCGGACACGTTAGCATTTCTGAAGTCTTCGTAGCCATCGCCACCAGAGATCACGAGAAGCTTGGTGGGAGCTACGGTGCCTCCCTGAAAGGTACGACTTGATATTGGTACAAACTCAAACGATAGCAAAAGAACGGAAACTCAAGCAGCAAGCTACTTAATTTATTTGAATACAAAATAAGCGATTACTGGGGCGTAGTGAATAACGTTGGAAAATATAATTTGGGTTTTAGTTAAAAGTTGTTCGACAAAAGCATTTGGAAGCGATATTTCGTGGATAAGTTCGCGTTGCGAATATTCGGAAAACATTCTCCAGTTACATGAAATAATTTTGAAACAGTTTTTTTGAAGCTATTAAGGGTGTTTATATTTGCGAAACAGAGTTATCCCTGCTTCAGGCTCATTTATATTTGAACAGCTGCAAATATTTTCCACAAAACAGTACGACACACTTATTTTACTCAAGATTTTGACGGGGAAATTTTTCTGCAGATTACTCGGAATTAGTTAAAGGAATGAAATTCCCGGAAGAGACCAGAAACGTAATTAATCCTCTCCTCAAGTTCATGCAATATTCCAGAGAGAGAGAGAGAGCGAGTTGACGCTTCCCAGGGATCTACACAACTAGATCTCCACGTAGACAAAAAACTAACTTGAACAACACAATAATTTTTTGACTAGGTAATTTTAATTTATCTTTGAACAAAATAAGCATCCTGGAATTTTGCACAAAAACCAAAAACAAAAAATGAATCCGTACGCGGACACATCTGCTTGATTAACTGACCTGAAGGGAGTCCTTGTTCTTGAACGACGCTGAGTAGCGCCCATGCGCCTTCGGTCGCGGCGGCCGCGCTTCCGGGGACAGCTCGACGTAAGTCAGAAACCTGGCAGTGCACGAGGTGTTGCAATTATTGAATTTATATTTCAACGTACATTTTAGTTCTTGTAAATCTATGGAGTCTAATAGAAAAAGCTTGAGACATGAGCGCATGTAGATAGGTAACTCCGAAAAATAAAAAATAAATATGTTAGGTAGGTGAGTGGGAAGATCTTCGTAGAGGGGAAAGTTCAATGTATCCCGCTCCTTTCCCTCTCAATCAGCTCCTCCGCAAGCAAAGCTCGTTGTGAACAGAAATCTCTTGGTGAATGGTAACACTTGAATCAGGGCCCTAAATTCATTAAGATCGAAGAAATGCATTCTGCTTCCAGAAAAGCAAGAATAATTATTTTGAATGTTTATTGTTATTATTTTAGTGAGCCTAAATAAACTATAAGTGACGAAAGAGAAAAAGAAAAACTAGTGAGATATAATTACAAAGAAAGGGAAATACTAGAACAACGCGTTGAGATCATAAAATATGGAAAAACAAACTATTCAACTTCACATAACTCACCATAAATACAGATACAGAACTCAATGTGTTGTTAGCCTCGCTTCGAAAAAAACACAAATCCGCAGTTGTCGCGCTTATCAACTTTGAGGAGGAATATTATGTTCAGTTAATTATGCTGTGAGTGTTCAATCTCTGTTACGTATGACCTCAAGAACTACTGTCGCTCTTGATTATGCTACAAGCGTCGGACGGGAGGGAACAACAAACATGATTTCAGAGCGACGAATAATTGACTTGTCGAAATAATAGCTTACCTGACTTGTCCGGTGTGGCCATGAGGTACAGCCTGTAGGTTGAGAGCGGAAGATGCGGGGTGGTGAGACGAGTGGTGAGGTCTCCAGTGTGGGTGCGGGTGGTGATGGTGGTGCTGGTGGTGAGGCAGGTGGGGCAGAGGGGCTGTGAGCACCACACCCGCACTCGTGCCCACCCACAGCACATCTTTGCACGCCAGCAGCGACGTCACGCGCAGGCACGCAAGTTTGTGTTGCCGGATGATATCATCGCAACTTGGGGACGCTGGACAGTGGAAATTTTTAATTTTAGTCACCGACTTTTTGCAGAATGTCGACAATGTATTAGGGTTACTTCTAGTTACGAATTTTCGCTGTGTCTGCGGCATTCACCTAAGGTACCAACTTTTTATTGAATATCTGCGAAATATTACTCAACCCACAAAGCATTTCACGTCAGAATTTGAAGAAATTCTCGAATGAAGACCTCAGAGTTCGCGAACGTCGTTGAAACATAATGAGGATAAAAGTTAAAGACCATTGGTTATAGATGTATTAATGGTAAAGGAAGCTCAAAGCATGGATCACTACAACTTAAAGCCTCGATAAATCACCGTCAAAGAATTTTTGAATGAAACACTAATAAATGCAAATACGAATGACGTTACGCTGAAACATTTCATTACAAGAATAAATGTACCCACGCCCACCATTTTCTTTAAAATTCTAATAGACCTACATCAGTCTCAACCATTAAAAATCAACTATTTCCACTCTCTGTGTAATAAGTAATTTCAAAAATGTTTTTCACTGTCATTGAATTGATATTTATTAAACAAATTGCAATCGATGTCTAATTGTAAGATTAAAAATTAGTTAAAAGATTTTTTGAAGCTGAGGAGCGAAAGACACGAGATGCGTAACATTCATCTACTAAATCCGCTGTTAACCACTTTCATTTGAGTTCGTATATTTTGTAGCTTACATGCGAGCATCTTGGTGACCGCAGGGGCGACATTGGCTTCACAGAGACACTCGTGTGTGGTGGCGTGGTAGAGTCTCACTATAGATGACCCTTGCGACGACAGCCAGACGCCCTGGCCCGCTGCTACCAGGCTGGTCACACCTCCTGCCTTGCTGCTCTCGCCTCCAGACACCAGGAACGAGTGCTGCAAACACGCCAAGGGTCAATGACTCCGGTCAATGAGCGGCTCCGGCATATTGTGGGGAGCACAGATGGGCAGCACTTACGGCCAATAAATTAGTAACAATGAGCAGATTGCTGATGGTATTCAGTGGTCGTTAGAGTTTTGGAGACAAAATTTCGAAAGTTGCGAGAAATTAGTTGATTTCGCTTCCACTGATGTCCGGTAAATTGATTAATTTTTTTAAAAACATGCTCATGTTATTTTATGCTTTGGATAAATACAAATGAGAAGAGTAAGAACTGGGAAACCAGCGTTGTTGATACTTGCAACCACATAGAGAATGACTAATTTCGAGAATCTGCTCAAAAACGATATGTGAGAGAGCCTGATTTTAAGAAAGTAAAATTCTTTTCTAGGCTGAACTGAACATGAACAATGAAGTCGACAATCGTAACACACTTTCTAGTATCTTCACGGCTAATCAGAAAGTAGTTAATACAACTGTGTATTAATAGAACTAAATTTAAACGTACACTCCTACAGATCTCTTCCCTATACACCATTCCATTAAGCCGATACTTATTGGATTTCATCTCCTTGCAGTCTGCTCAAATAAAATTATTTCCAATTCCTTTTATCTCGTTATTGACACGATCATAATGATAACAAACATTAAAAAAACTGAGTTAAATCATAGCAAAACTCTATTCCCAAATTTAGCTAAGGGTATTGCTTTCAATACAGAACTTTCACCGTGTAAGAAACACGCAAAATGAGTGTCACAACAAACCTCGAGCTGTAGAGTGTTGGTGTTGAGAATTTTGATGACGTTGCCAGTAGCGCACCACAGTTTTCCAGCCACCATGATCATCTTGATGACAGGAGCGGCCGGAGAGCTCACCATGACGACTTCGCGCTCCACCTTCGCAGACCAGGTCGCCTCATTGCGCCGGAACACCACCACCTCGCCGCTGGCCAGCGACGCGAACACGCGGTTGTCCAGTGGACTGCAACCCACACCACGAAAAAATGTGAGGCCCACGAATATTTTTTCGTCAAACATTAAAAATGTTACGAAGTCTCCAAACGAAGTAGAACTGAAAGTTCCAGCAATGAACGAGGAGAAGGTTAAAAATGATGTAAAAATTCAGTCATTTGAAGTAGGTATGATTTGTTACTATTTCATAGCTGACCAATGAAATTAGAACAAATATGAAAAATTATAAATGTTTCAAGCCACCTTTTCTTCGCAGGAATCAACTCACATTATACAATGAACGCTAGACCCTAACTGAAATTTAAACTTGTTTTTCTTGATCCTGATGGTATCGGAGCAGTTGTAGACGTGAATGAAGCCGTCCTCAGTGCCCAACCACATGGTAGGACGCCTCGCGTCGCCGTCGTCGCCTGCAGCAGCTCCGGCCGACGGGGACGTAAGGTTGTTGCCGGGGGGCAAAGACTCGCTTCTTCTTTGGCGCGAGCTCTCTTCTGTGTTGTTCTCTTCCTCCTCGTCGTCGTCGCTTGAGTCACTGCAAAAACACGACAATTTGGTGCATTTGCAATGGTTGTTAGTTTTCTCTAACGTCAGATGAAAAAAATGACTCATTTTAACTTAGTGAAATTCGCAGTCTTGAAAAAAATCCGAGTACTTTCATTTTGTGTAACGTTTCTATTGTGGTCTATTTGCTAACACTGACCAGCTGAAATTGATAAGCCAAAAGAAAATACAAGTACAGGGTCTGGATTTGTATCAAATGATCACTTATATATGGATGTGTACATGTATGTATTTATATATGTATAAATATATGGATAAATGTATACATACATATTCTGCATGATATTATATATACTGTATATATTTATATATAGAAGTTGAGTGAATTTATTCGGCAACGATTTTATGATATGAAATCATAGGATATTACCACTTGTACATTTGTTGGTCATTTGTTATGAGTCATCTCATAACGCAGTACAGATCCAACTTTAAATCAAACTATCACGTTCAAATGAGGCAGTAGAGGACGCTCAAACTAACTCTAAACCGAACATTGACACTCCGGGGCCTGCACCGGAGTCAAATCCCACTATCCAACGACTACGAAACGAAGAACAACTACAGCTCACTAAAGATGCCACATGCCGACGCCAAGACAAGTACTTTCTGGAACAAGCTTGTTATGTCATCATTTTATTCAATTTCTCATGAAAACTATTTAAGATGTCACTAACAACTCATGTAACAATCATTGTTTATTTTGAAAACAGGACTTCAATGTATAATCATCAAATGACTTTATTTGCTAATGACGCTAGAACAAAACCGTCACAAAACAGTTTCGGTGCGGTAAACGCTGTGTGCCCTCACATGAGGAAGTCCTGCTGTGTAAGCAAGACAGTGATTGGCGAAAGTCGTTGTTTCTGTCCCGCCTGTCCTTCGGGCATGGCGAGGAACTTTCATGATAAAATCCCTTTGTTATCATTTAATATCAAAATATAGGTGACATAGAAACGTTATTAGAAATTCCCTTTCCAATCGCCGACCAGGAACCCTCGAGAAAGATAAGTGTCATTGCTTACTTGTGCTCACATGAGCGTTATTCCTCCACCAATTCGTGCGTAGGATTATCTATGGCGTGTGATGCGTAGGATTAACTTTGATGTAATCGGCAAATCTTAGATGCGCTAGGTAATTCAAGAAATCTATCCTTTTAGGTCGTAAATCGTCAATGTGGTTCAGGTTGTCTCACTTCCCTTTTAACGATGGAATTGCATGTTGTCGCTGACTAATTGAAATTTACAATATTAGAGCGCTACTCGACGCTACCTTGAATAATACATTGAAACTGCCGAGTCTTGAACACACAATAAATCATGTTGTAGGATAAATTTGATATAAACTACGGATGATTTCTCTATCTTGTGAATTAATATTGAAAGATCGGAGGGGCGAGAAAAAGATCACGATGACGAAGATCAAAATATGACCGTGAGATACGAACAGAGCACACCACGTTGCGCACATTCTTGAAATAATGTCACTAGAAAATCTCATGTTGATCCTGCATTATTGGAAATAAAATAACACGTAAAGATGGCGCTGTGGCAGGATAAAAAAATCACGAGCTAAATAGGTCCGTAACTACTGATGCCGAAATGGTGGAATATCAACATTTAAATAGGACCCCTAACATCTGGCGCCATTGCTGTGGGAATGAAAATATCCACATTAAAAAGATCTTAATAGCCAGTGGTAGCGGTGTGATTTCACGCTGGTGCAAACACCAGAATGACAATATTTGGTTTGAGCCAGTTAGAGCGTTCTCTACTGTTTCATTCGAAAATGGTTTGACTTAAAGGGGGTTCTACTACCCTAAAATTCACATCATTAACCTAATTTTTCAAATTTCCCTTTTTACGTTTATATTGCAACTAGGCTGACAAAAATGCGCAAATGTATGTAAAATTGAATTCTGAACACATTTTGTTCTATAAAAAATATTCGATTTTCGCAACATAAAAAAAGTTATTGTGCGAAAATAAGAAAAAATATGTATACTCGCACAAAACTTTTCTCCTTCTACAATTTTTACGTATGAATGTGATTTTGGTTTTATTTGACGCGGAAGGATTGTAGGTATCCCGTAATCAAGAACTTTTTTGAATTTCGAATTAGGAAAAAATTAATTGTTACACATGTCCAATATGTGTAAAAAAAGCCTTTGTTTTTTACAATAAAAATTTGATTTCGAATTCAAATAGAATTCCGCTTTACTTCGCTGTTTTCACCGTTGAACCGCATCGAATGAGATCAAAATCACGCTTCTACGTTGAAAATTGTAGAAGAAATGTTGTTTTACGCAAATTTAAAGCTATAAATATGTTCGCACAATAACTTTTTTCAATTGCGAAAATCGAAAAATTGTAAGAAAGCAAATATGTTTAGAACTTAATTTTACATATCTGTATTCATTTTCGTTCAGCTAGTTGCAATAGAAATGCAAAAACGGAAACTAGAAAATTAATCTAGGATTTTTCTAGGGAAATTTTTTTTCGCACAAATGTAACAATAAATTTTGTTTTAATTCGAAATTTAAAAAAATCCTTCGTTACGAGGTACCTACAATCCTTCCGCGTCGAATGAGATCAAAATCGCGCTTCTACTTAAAAAATTGTAGAGTAAGAAAGTTTTGCGTAAGTTAATTTATTTTTTCTTATATTCGCAAAATAACTTTTTTTACATTGCAAAAATCGAAAAATTTTATGGAGAAAATGTGTTCAGAATTGAATTTTACATATTTTTACTCATTTTCGCTAACCTAGTTGCAATAAAAATGTGAAAAGGGAAATTTGAAAATTAGGTCAATTATACAGCAGTAACTTCCCTTGGCTTAAAGTAGTACAGTATTCGTAAAAGATTATGAGATGACTTATAACACACTCACTCGAAGTCAAGAAGCTAGCAACGGTCAAAAATAGAGTCATCAGTTTGAACAATATTAATCAAAAAATAAAATAGTCCAATGCTGATTCACGATTTGAAAAGCTGGCAATTTACATACATCATTTGAGTTCGCCGGGTCACACAGATTTTTTCACAACATGATGCGCTCGGACAGCATCAAAAGGGAGACTAAAAAGAAAATGCGGTCGACTCGGCAAGTACTCGTAATAGAACGCCTACAAATGGCATCAATTTGGAGCCCTTACCAAATTGATTCTACTCAAGCTACAACCACCTTGGCTGTCAGCTGAAGCTGTTGAGTGACAGCTTCATGAAATTATTTGTTTAGGGAAAGATTATTCTGAACCTGGTTTCACTGAAATGATTTCAAATGATATTCAGGTTAAACCGCAATGCTTTTTAACGCTAATTTACCTCATATTAATTAGCTTGATAGTTTTTGAAACACAGAATACGTTGCAAAAATACAATTTAAGCAAAAATAAAAACTACGAATGAGTTCATCGCAGCAATAAAAATGCATGAGGTAATAAACCTCGTTAGTCAAACAACAGACAACGTTCTTTGAAAAATACGTTCTCTGCAGTGAAACACAAAGCTGTATGCAGATCTGTGAGCAAAATTAAGCTGGTGGTCTCGAGCACCCCAAAGCATGGTTCAGCCTTATAAAGAAATGTAAATCAGATCACGGCAAAGAAAAAATTAAAAAGAAAGGGAGCCAAAATCACTTAACGATATTCACTCGAATGTTAATTGGCAAACTCGAATTGCACGCGAGACTCTGATACCTGTCATCTCTATTGACCGCAGATCTACTGACATCAGACCTAAACTTTTTGAAACTGTCAAGCCCTCGCTCGACCAACTGCTCAAGACCGCCGTCTGCAGCAGGCAACCTCTTGCGAGAGGATCGAACTCTGTTCCTGAGAGTCATGGTGGAGGGAGGTCTGCTCAGAGTCTGTTGTTCTTCATTCGCGGCGCTTCAGGAGGAAAGCAAGGGCGGAGTTTCAAGACATAATCGTCAGAAAAATGTTGAGTAGATGAATTGAAGACTTGAGAAATGATCACATTAATGAATTTAGAGAAGAGACAAGGATTAAGACATGTTGAGAAAACGGAAGATTTACGAAACGTTGAGAAAACAGAAAACAGAAGAATGATCACACAAGTGAATGTTGACAAGATGAAAAACTTACAATATCAGCACGAGGAGATGAACGTGTGGCACGTATAATGAATACATTGCCTTGGTGCTAAAAGAGGACGTGAGAACAAAATAATATGCAGAACGAAAGTTAAGAAAGATTGCGAGATGAAAATGATCTCGATAATGGTGAAGTACCTATCCAAGGAAACAAATAATAAGCATTTGCAAAAACAGAAAGTTAAACATCGTATACCACTGTATTAGGTGACAATAAAACAGAGGTTGGGATTTTTAACCAATATACTCAAATAAATGGTAAAATAATTAGGCCAAGAATCATGGGTTGGAGAGATAGATGGTTCATGTGTAAAACTTTTGCGCCTACGAGCACGAAGAAGTGGAAAAAATCGTCACTAAGGCTGGTTTAGAGCAAAATCAAATGTGAGAACAAAAAATGTTAAACTGACATCAAATAAACAAAAAAGTACAAAAACGAGAAGTGATATGCGAGGAGAAAATTAACACGAATATAGGGTAAAATGAACATGAATCCGGAAAAAATACTTTTGAATACGGGGAAAAATAATTCCGAATATCGGGAAAATGTAATTTGAATAATGAGAAAAATGTCAGATGAGTACGAGGAGTGAAGTAACATGAGTATGGGAAAAAAGAAATAACGAATACGGACAGAAAAGAAATAAGGGCAGGGGAGAATAGTCCTAAGATCAATAGAAACAACTCGACTGTGAGCACTGTGGCACTCACAGGTTGTGGGCAGCGGCAACGGAGGCGATGCTGAGGATGCGTGCGTTGCAGACGCCGTTGCAGCAGGCGACCGCAGGCTCGGGGTGCAGCGTCAGCACGCACACCTGGCCCACGTAGCCGTCACTGCCAGGCAACAACGGAAGTTCATTACAGCGTACACTGGTCGAATGTCAAGTATAGAAGGCCTTCAACGGCGTTTTGTTCCAACAAGCGTTCGTGCATATATTCCAACGAATCATCAGTTTAATTGGTTCACTGATGTCAATAAGCACGGAGAATCAATTGATATCTTCAGATACGTTAACACATTCAGCGCTTGTGATTGTATTTTTGTACCAGCATAACTTCGTCATGGGTATTTTAATGTCCTCATACACACGTTACAGGCATGCATCCTGGCACTACTAACGAAAGGAGTTTTAGGTGGAATGAATGCTAAAACTACAAAAAATGACTGAAATATATTAGTTAAAATTGATCTCTTGCACTTCCCTAGATAAAGGCACAGCATGAGGCTCACTAAAGCACCGTTTACTGCTAAATATGCATGTATTCTAATTCCAACTTCACAATAGCATAAGCGTAGAAGAAGAATAAGTTATCTAATGAAACGAATTCTTACACCAAATTTTAAATTCATCAAAAGGATTACAGCATTATTGAAAGTGAGAAAATTTTTGTTATGTGACAAATTCGGAGCTCCTCGCCGTTTGAGTTTCCCTTCCACAAACTTTTCGCTCGAAGGTTTCAAATGTTCACAATTTTTATAAAAAGGAGGTACACAGCTCTCTTGTATTAGAGACGGAGACCAAAATTGTCGTTGCATCTTTTGAATAAGGTTGTTTCAATGCACTGTGATCAACTTTAACGCATTTAAAAATAATTTCTAAAATTTACTCCCATCACGCATTTTTATGATGCCCCCAGGTGCGGTCCCTGAGCGAGAAATGTGAGGAGTCAAAGCCGCTTTTTGCTGACGCTGCACAATATTAGTTCCTGCATGTGTACAAGATGAGTAGAAGCAATTCAGGCTAGGAAAATGGCAATTTAATCAGCGAACTTCAATGATTAACTTTCTCAACTTTTAGGAAGGAGCAATGCGTCCTATGCACAATACGCAAATCTTGTACATAGAGTTCTATTCAATTGAATATCCATTTACATTAGTAGCGTCTCCAGTGTTGCACCGCAGATGTTTCGAATAAGCGCTTGGACAATTTTGTAGCACATCCACACATCCTCACGTGTTACAAATGCACGCATCCCCATTTGTACACCCGCACACCATCGCTCGTAGCACACAGATTCACCAGTAGCACACCCTCATATTTTCATTTGCGCACCCACACAATCTCGCCTGTAGCACACCGACTCACCTGTTGCACACCCACACATCCTCGCGGTAGCACACAGCGACCCACCTGTTGCACACCCACACATCCTTGAGGCCCTGCACACTGAGGGTGGCGGTAGAGGCTGCGCAGGTGAACTGCAGACCAGCGCGCGTCTTGCGGATGGGAAGCGCGTTAACGAACTCGGGAGGAGGGCGGCGGTCGGCCGACATTGCTGGGGGAGGAAGGCACGTGGTGAGATGTTGTCTCCTTGTGAATGATTGGTAGACGGCCTGTCTAGCACAGCATAAGTTTTCGCAAGAAAATTCTCGAAGTAGATCTACAGATGAAAGTTTTTTTGTAAAGAAAAGGAAAGGTATTTTCAGTCAGAAATAATTGCACCAACAAAATGAAATGTTCTCCTACATGTAATTTTGACTGTCGCCAAAGTTACGATTGCTTTCAAAATAGTCTCACACGTCACAGGTAGAAAATAATAGATATCAATTCAAAGTATTTTGCGAACATAAATGATCATTATTTATTAAAAGGTCACCTAGTTTTTGCTTGGCTCCCAGGAATGCCTCCTCCCAGTTGGCTCGCTTCTCGGGATTGTGGAACAGGAATGTGATGTTTTCTACGCCCTCCCTGCTCAGTACCGGGGCACACTTGGTATTATGGGAGATTGAAAGACATGTTCGCACTCCCTGCTCAGTACCGGGGCACACTTGGTATTATGGGAGATTAAAAGACATGTTCGCACTCCCTACTCAGTACCGGGGCACACTTAGCATTATGGGAGATTAAAAGACATGTTCGCACTCCCTGCTCAGTACCGGGAGACACTTGGTATTATGGGAGATATAAAGACATGTTTGCACTCCCTGCTCAGTACCGGGGGACACTTGGTATTGCGGGAGATATCAAGACATGTTCGCACTCCCTGCTCAGTACCGGGAGACACTTGGTGTTGTGGGAGATACTCAGTGATGGTAGGCTATTACTCTGTTGTGGGAATTTAGTAATAGCCTACCATCTAAGCTACTCTAAGTATCTAAGCTGGATCATCATTCATGGACAAAAATGACGGCGCATTTGTGGGAGGAGCTCAATACGAACGCAACCATGGAACAGCTCGCATGAAACGCAGAAAATCAACACATGAAATAACTCGAGACTCGTCACTTCTCGTGTTTACAATGTTCAAGCAACTTAGTAAACTAATGAAATTGACGAAATTTGAAATATTTAGAAAATAAAACATTCGTGTATGGTTCAACTCTAGACAGATGTCGGCAATCAGAAAAACTCCATCTGTTCGAAGCAATCCGCTACAACGGTAGAAAAGACACATTTGACAATTCTTTTATGTGCGAAAACTTGTATCATTAAGCAGGAAAGTTATCCTCTCACAGAATTTACTATCTCAAGTTTATTCATCCACCAATCCATCATAGCATTTAACATAAAATAAGGAACGAGTAACCGTCTTCTCACTCAGTCAATAAATAAAAACATCAAATGAACTCATTTAAAAGTCCAAATCTGACCCTAATTCAATAAGCAGTGAAATTAAAAATTGATGGTCAATGCATTTCATGGTAAACAAAAAGTTCGACGTTTCTCTGCACATTTGACCATGAAATCCTGATTAGGGATCACCATAGTATTATTACCCCCGATCCCCATCGTTTAAATACAATCGTTGAAATCGCTAGACATCCTGAAATAAAACTGGCAAAAACAAGTTTATCTCGGCGCTCATATCAGCAACAACGGCATCAGAACATTAAAAGAGTACAAGCATTACGAGCACAGACACGCGCTGTGGATCGGCACCGCAATACTCCACCGGGAAATTCATTCAACAAAGGACGAGACCTAGAATTAGGGCAATGTGCTCCCTATAATGCTGGAAAACGACGCTAGACTTCAATTAATACAACGCGGCTTAATAATAATGGCGCTAAGCCGGTCTCTGCAGGGTGACACCTCGGACAGCGTGCGAATGAAGGCAGCAGCAGCTGGTGCAATCATAGACAGCATCACGCTGCAGCTTGTGTTGGATGAATGTATCGTGCTGCAGCTGGCGTAGAATGAAAGCATCATAGCTGATGTGGAATGAAATATTGTGCTGCAGCTGATGTGGAACGAAATATTGTGCTGCCGCTGATGTGGAATGAAAGTATTGTGCTGCAGCTGAAGTGGAATCAAAGTATCCTGCTGCAGCTAGTGAAAAAAGAATCATAATGTTGCAGAACTGTTGATCTCTCGGCAAGACCCAGCAGGTGCACCACACAGCACTACTGGATGTACTGCACTAAGCCGCAAGTTCAGTGGGTATGACGAATAGCAACAAAATGCTCCATTCGCTCCAAAGATTTTGTATGGAATATATCTGCTCGTTTGACAAAATTCGAATTACGAAATAGCACTGTGAATAAATGAATCGATTAATTTGTAATTTTTTCATGAAGATGTTGAAATCATGGAAGAGTTTTAGATGCACAAAGCCGTTAAAGATTTCAGAAAATGAGGTAATGTATGAGCACGGTCAAATGACGATCGATCACACACAAAAGGCAAAAGAAGAGAACAAATTACTAAAGAATTTAATAATGGTTTGTGAAGTGTAGTTCGCCACGGACAATCCTAAAAACACACGCGAACTATTAACTCAATCCATTTCAATTTAGGATTCGTTCAGCAGTTCAATAATTACTCTAATTGGCATCACTTCTCTGCTCAAGTGGTTGCGGTCGCAATATCGGACGTCACTCAAACAAGCCAAATTAACAGCAAACTTGAAAGCGTTGAGTCAGGAAGTATTTGTTGAGTCTTATATTAAATGTTATAAACGTTTGGGTAAATACATTAATAAAACGTGTCAAAATTCATAGAAAAAGTACACAACGTTCTGTGATTTTGTACTGGATTGAAAATTTGCTTTCATAATATTTCAGAGAGAGAGCAGGATTGTCTAAATTTGGCAAGGAGGTAAAGTTCAATCAATTTCAGTTCAACTTTGACATGTCAGAAAAACGCCACAACCACGGATTATACATTCGACATCAAGTAAGAAACATAGAAGCACTCCAGTATAAAAATTAAACATATCTAAAACTTTTTGCGTGGAATGCTTTCAGTGAAGGTTAAAAGAATAGGTTTTGCTACGAAGAGAACGCTTTTGGTATGATAAACTGCATTAATAAAAGTTAGAAAAGAATGAACGCTGCAAGCGCCTTGGCGGAGCCAGCAAAGCGGCTCCCTGAGAGCTCCAAAACAAAAGAGAAGTTCTTCAAAACATTGCACGCGTTCGAAAAGTTTGCCTAAAATAGTATGGCTTCGCTTTGCAAGCGACAATATGATCACGCTACGTCAAAACATCAGAAAAAACAGATTGACATATTGCCAAGAAGTTCTTTTTTGACAGAAAAATATGGTCTACGAAGGAAGCGATAGCAGTAAGGAGATTTTTCTGAGAAAATGCATCACACAGCAAAACAAAATGCAGAAATTTAGTTGAGAAAACAGAAAAGTCCCTCAGCTGAAGAAAGCCATATCAGTAGACACAACTACAAAAAATAAACTAGAGTGTATTAGAAACACAGATCAATAACTACATGTACAAGATCTGTAAAAATTCCGTCCAGTGTAAATTGAACGAAGTGAATAGAATTATTAGACACTTATTGAATGACCAGCACCAATTGTTACGTCAATGAGTCAATGTCTACTGAATTACGTGGATTCGGTATAATTGAATGAGAATGAAACCAATCCCTTTACTGATTGTATTCCACTATTTGAATTTACGAGGATTGAAATTCAGTATGGTGATGCCAAGCGTTAAGTCAACACTTGCAGTACGAAATCAAAAAGACGAGAGAAATTTAAACAAGCCTATTGTGTCACTGCGCCGGAATTTTCGAAACCTCCGCACAATATCCTGGTCATGACGAAAATGGCTGTGTTCTCCATTCAAAAGGGCTTCCAATGAATAACAAATGAGTTCCAATAATATGAGACTGCACCAAACTGCTAAAGTTAAAAGTGAAAATTTTTGAAGGCCCAATGCCAGTCACGCTTGCTGAAGCCGTGACAATGTATCATCAATCAGAGAATGCAGAAAATAAATATGTTCAGTGTCAAGATTTATGTTCTAAGATCATTCCTGTGATGTCAGCACTAGCACTAGGTCTCACTTTTTACATAACATTACTACATGAAAAATATGAGGTAGCTAAATGTAATATTCTAAAATATAATTTAGTAAAAGTTAATTTTTTATTCTTTTACGTTACTGAAATATGCAACTGACATGGAAATACCAAATGGCTATATTATTGTACATCACATTAATAAGTGGAATCTTAAAAATGAACTGTCATTCTGGCTCCCTAATGAAGAATTACAGTTTAAGAAATCTGAGTGGAAAGTTCATGCAGGTAAATGCACAAGTAATTGCATCTAAGCTTAGTTCTCATTTAAAATTCATCAAATTTTAAAGTTTGAATAGAAATAATTTAAAATGCATGCAATGCTTATATTATGCATGTAGGTATTTTTTGTCATGCAAGGACAATAGGTTTTTTTACATGGTAAAACTACCATTTTTCAGTCATTCCAGAGACCGAGTGTGTCTTTGACTTCAGAAGAAGAAGTAAAAGCCTTACTACTAAAACGAAATCAATAAAACGCACTTGCTAAACCGTAATTAATAAATTGTCATTCATAATACGTAACTATTCAACGAAATTACATAAGTTTCATTATATCATATTCATAATACAGGAAACTACCCTAAAATCAGAGTTACAACACAAGCATTCCGTGTAGAATGGTACTTCATGTAGCGCATATCTAACCTTTGAGCGTGTGCATATGAGAGCAAGAAATATGACGAGAGAAATTACATTAAAGGTTAGAGTAAAACACATTTTTTATGTCCTTTTCCTTAGATGATAGTGAGCAAACATGAAAAGAAGATGCGTATTCTATGCTGATGATCTAGTGCTGGTGACGCTCTGAATGTGGTGACTGTGTTACACAACAATGTATTATTGCGACACGAACTGTGTGATGGTTCTACAGAGTGATGTTGATTCGCACTTATCACCATTATACTCACAGCGTGGTGACGACACTCACAGCGTGGTGACAAAACTCATTGTGTGGAGACGACACTCACTGTGTGGTGACGACACTCATAGCGTGGTGACAAAACTCACTGTGTGGTGACGACACTCACTGTGTGGTGACGACACTCACTGCGTGGTGACGACACTCACTGTGTGGTGACGACACTCACTGCGTGGTGACGACACTCACTGTGTGGTGACGACACTCACTGCGTGGTGACGACACTCACTGTGTGGTGACGACACTCACTGCGTGGTGACAAAACTCACTGTGTGGTGATGGTGAGCTCTACTTCGTTGAGGATGGAGTCTGGTCCCTGTCTCTCGGAAAGCTGTTTCCTGACTGCTGTCTCCGCCTCGTGCAGCGCCTCCTCAATGCACGGACGCGGGCTGTGCAGCGACCTGCTGAAGCCCACCATCCTCTGCACCGTCTGCAGGTCTTCCTCCAGGTTCTCGATTTCCTTCAGCAGCTTCTTGACTGCCTCGTCTCGTGCTGGACACACAAATTTGGAATTTTTTAATTAGCTCTCGACTAGAGTAGGGTTAATGCGGGCGGTCTAACTGAGAAAATGTAGTGATGGTTGCTGTACGGAAAATACTGTTACCGTTCAAGTGCACGAGCATGCAAACAGCAAACATGACTTTGCTCGGACAAGGGTTCAATAGTGCAAATATAACTACAAATTTAAAAGACATATTCGAGAGAGTAAAACGGAACGGATTGTGTGAACGAAGTAAACGAGGAGAGTCAACAACAATAGCATGAAAATTTGCAACAAGCGCATCGGATTCCCTTGAAACTGAGCAAGAAAGAGCAGCAATATACACGAGTTGCGAACAGGTCTTCTCGACACGCTGATGTGAGTACAACTTCTTGTCCATGAAAGCAGTGGAGCTGGACGGACTGCATCGGTTTGCGGTGCTAATACTTGGAATATGTTTTTACTTCCCTTATGAAGGTAGCTGAAAAGGAGAATTATCATAAATAAAACATAGAGAAATAAATTAATGTGTAAGTAGCGTGCGTAGATGAATGTGTCGAAATTGATAAGGTGAGCACAAAAAGAGGATTGTAAATAAAATTCACCCAATGCAAAATATCAAATGAAATTTTGAATAAGGAAATGTATCAGTCAAATTGTAAATAAGTGAGAAATATGATGAACATGAGCTACTTTACTTTTCGCTGGATTTGAGTTAAATTTAATGTGTAGCGTTGCTGGGCGTTGTGTAGTACGGTAAGTGAACGTCCGAATTTTTGCAAAGGTATTAAATGTAATGGGGCCGATGTGCGTGCATGTCGCCTAGATTTTGCTGATGAAGCAGTATTACTAAATGATTAAGATGACAAGCTGTAGAGAGGTTTACCTGAATTATGAGCGAGAACAATGGAATTAGTTCGAATGAGAGATTAGGCAGAAGTAGTCCAGTGCCATAGACGGATGTAAACCAGAGAAAAATGTGTGATGCTTAAAATTAGGTTTCTCATTGAGAGCCGCTTTTGAGTTCAAGTGTGACCCTTGCTTCTGCAGCAACGGGAATATTTCTCCGTAGTATCTTCAAGTATCTCAATCTCAAATGGCGGGTACACGAGGATGATTTCAAGAATGTGATTGCTATCATTTCACCTGAATTTCACCATAGTTTTTTTTACCATGGTAAACAAATGTATAAAATTGTTTTTAGTTCGCAGGACATGCGTGACAAGAAAAATGAGTTGGTTACGGTGGTGCCTTATTTTCGAACTACCAAAGAACCGTAAATTTTGAAGAAATTTGAGGATCGCAATATCTATAGGGCGAATATGCAAATTAGGCTCAGGGTTGCCAAGCTCCTAAGAAATGAGTTCAATAAAGCATGTCACTAGAATGTATGCTCAACGGACGTCTTTGCGAACTCTCCAGGGAAAATTATAACTTCACGGAAACATTCTGATATTTCTCAAGCATAAATTTGACAAACGAGTTATTAACATATCTTATTTACTCGCAGGTCATTCTGAAATAAAGAACTAAAAAAGCATATCGTCATAAGCATATGGAGAAGGGAGCTATTATCTCACGACCATCCTTGATGAAAAGTTAAACCGTTTGTAGGCCATGCGAAGTGAATGGAAAGTTAAGTTTAATTTTGAAGTTGTTATTCAATTGGGAACAGAGAGGAAATAAGCGGTAACGATGCTCAGCGATACTGGGAAGAAACAGAACTTGATAAAAGTTATTGCCTTTGTTATTTTTATTAAATTGTTCCACTTTCGTTATTGAACTCTTTTTATTGCTCGCTTTCATTCGTAGGTTTTTATTGCATCGTCTTATCTGTTCTTATTACATCGTCTTATCTGTTCTGTAATGTACCGAGAAACGTCGACTGTCAATGACCTCAGATACAAAATAACCCATACATCGAAAGTACATTCTTTTCATTCTCATGAACGAAGTTGGAACGCATCAGGATGATTGGTGCTTGCTTTTATTTTTCTAGTAATTCGCAAGATTCCGACTTCTGGAAATCTGAAGCATTGTCTCAAATCAAGAACATATTCTAAAGCCACAAAGAAAAAGCCATGCATCTTGAAAATAAAAATGAAGTAGCGAGCTTTATCCTGATTTCTTCGGAGAACCAAAGAAGTTTTCATCGAGAAATAAGACTGCTAAACAAAGAGCTACAACAGGAGAAAAAGAAAACACATCCGAGAGTAATTTGCTACTTTTTGAAGAAAAAACAGTCATAAGCAAAATAAGCTTCATTGCTCTAAATTACCTATCGAAGTAAGTGAGGCTATGATAATTTATTAAAAATCCGAGAATTAAATGACAGAAAATTCTGCTTGTAATTTGTCTTGACGTACAATGATGTGCCTCAAATAAATTTATGTTCATTAACTGAAAGGGTAAATTTTCAAAACAAAAAACAAAGCAGCTTAAAAATAGAAACAAATACGTGACGCAACGACAAACATGCACTCACCAGTCTATAATAAAACAAGTTACAAATGCTAAACAAAAGATCTACGTAACATTTCTTTTTCTTTCTTAGAACACGCATCCGACAACCCCTGATTTTGACGTCAATACTTACATCTTGCGATCTCCAGGTCATCGAGGGCAATAAACTTGAAGAGCTTCAGTTTGCTCACTTCCAGGAACGCCAAACTCAAAACAGTTACAGGGCAACTGCGCGGAAAAACACAAGTCTCGGTTAAATGCATGGGACGAAGTTGAAAAGATAAGAGAATTACATCACTCGGTACATTCAACTGAACACATTTTCTAAAAAATGCAGTGCAGAGTCTAAAGGAGTATTGTTCCAATACAGTGTATAAATATCGCACATGGTAAATAAATACAATGTCATGGTAAATTATAATCAAAGTGTATAACTCTTATTCGTATAGCTTTTCTCTCATCATTTTAGTACTGAGCCTTCTTGTGATGAATTCAAGTATTATTCCATAAATTCAATGAATTTAGTTAGACACCTACTGTGGTTTTGTTGTACTCGTATTTCCCTAATCTCAAGTGTGTAATATTTAGATTTTGTTATATATGACACTGGAAAATTATACAAGTGCATTCCTGACATTCATCGATTGATTTAGGCTGAAATCAATTGCTCAATGCAGCAAGAGTAAATCAATTGAAATCACAACAGAAGGCAAATAGGAAGAGCCCACAACCTCACGGTGTATGCAACATGAAGGCCGGCCCTGTTTTCACGCAAATAATTAAAACTTGAATCGCAAGGAATCCATTAAGGTCAATGAAAATTCTGTGCTCTCAAACGACAGCGTCACTCGCAACCATGTCTGTGACAATAAAACGCAAGGTCATGAGGTTTGTTGGCTATGGAATCATGTTCCATCTATGAAGAAAAGGCAAGAAACAGGTCTGATCTGCAGCAATAGAACATAGATTAAGTTAAACGTAAAATTTTGGGCACTCGTAACAAAATGAGCAGTGTTGATTCATTGTAAAACAGGTTAAATTATAATCCAGTTTGAGCTTCCCGTGTACAATAGTCTTAAAAAATATTTTGTCTGACCACCTGAAAAGCTGATGGAACTATGTGGACTAGCATCAGGCCATAATCTTCTGTGACACTTTAGGTTGGACATAGAAGAATACGCACATTATTACAGCGAGAGGAAAAGTTTTAAGAATTGAAACAATTAGTTAAAAAGTTCGGAACAATTTTCTGAAAAACAACTGAACTGTGATAAAAAAAAGTGCGCTTGCAGACGAAAACATACCACTGCAAGGGTAGAATATCTACAGGAAAATTAACGAAACGTATTTTTTAATCAACGCGACGTACTTGGACATTTTTTTTAGAGCTCCTGTCCGTCTTTTTACGGAGGCGATGACGAGGATGTCGGAGAAGAGGAAGAGGCAGCGGTCCTTGCGGCTGCCCAGTGCGGAGTGCATGGTCGCCAGGTCCACTTGCAGGAATGTTCTGAGGCACAAGCATTCATTGCTGCCATAATTCTCCCTTTACAAGTGCTAGACGTATCAGTTATACCACTTCTCACACATAGTATTACTCAAATTTACGTAACTACTAGCTCGGTAGTGGTGGATATTTCACACAACATTTTGTGTTTTACATCGTGGGACCCTCATTCCAACTATCACCCAAATCGAAGAAGTAAACGAGCAGCAATTTGTGAGAGACCACGGCTCAGTTAGCAGCACGTTGTGTTGAGTCAAATTTGAGATGTGACACGCGCAGTACACCCATTGGCTAATGTCCACGCGGCACATGTTGCCATACATTACAGCTCACTTCATAGTCGCATATTGAAAAATCCAAAAATGGTCCTTTAATTTTAAGGGAAGTAAGGACCCGACAAAAAATAAATTGATCTCGTGGTGAAAGTAATGTATGCAAAATAAATGAACTTCGAAGTAATTTTTGACCACACGCTAGGCAATATTTTGAATATTCATGGTAGTGTTCCTAATTTTTTGCGAAATTCACAGCCCTGTTGGTGTCATTCTTAAGAAAAATATATTAAATTGATAATAAACGGAGGTGTTTTTGGCTAACACTTCATTCAAGAGAGAAAGTCTGTACTACGAATTAGAGTCCCTCAGACAACATTGCACGTAAAGATTATATTAAAATAATAATTATTTGTCCTGTTTTGCCAAGTTAAGGTAAAAGTGGTCTCCAAATCACACGTCAGAGATATTAGGGATTACATGGGCAACAATGAAGTATTTTGGCCTTTGAAATGTAAACTAGGAAACTTTGAATTTGTTGCGCTTACTCTATTTCGCTTTCCTTAAAATCGAGCTTTTTCGAATTTTTCATTGTTAGTGAAATAACGGAGCAGTTAGCAAAAGTTTCCATGTTTTGATACACGCTTACGGTTCATGAAATAAGCAGCCAACCTGATAAGATTTATTTTGATCACTGCATGGAAAATTAACATATTTCCCTTCACACATCGAGATATTACTCAAAATCAAGCGGAAGTAATATGAGTAACATTGCCTTATTAAAAAAACGGCGCAGTACCACTGTTATCAGCGCGCTAGCAATCTTGTGATGAGATGGTGGCTGTGCACTGATGCAGCCGTCATGTCAGCTCTTAACATGACTCTTGCACATTGCTAATGCAACTGCTAATGATCACTTCTTGCCAACGAATACGACACTCCGGGCAGTATCTAATGCAGTATTAATGCAATGAACTGCTGGTGGCCACTATTCACAAACCAATAAGTGTCTCCAGGCAGTATGTACTGCTGCAGCGCGTGCAGTTTTATTGCACTGAAAAGCTAGCGGCCAAGTTTTTATTGCTGCAACCAGGGTAGTTAGCGCCATGAGCAGTGCTAAACCGGCCCTAACCTATCCTTATGGTCCTGAACTCCAACGAACCGTAAAAAAACTGCATTGATTTTCAACTAGGTAGGCAGCGTTGGATTAGGTTACATAATGGGACTCCTCATTTCACGACTCTGAGAAGCGAAAGGAACTGAATCACATTCTTGAGTCATAAGAACAGGAATAAAAAATTACTTGCAAACACGGTATTTCTACTCTAAATATTAAATGACAGAAAAGTGTGCTTGTAGTTTTTTTTCTCGTACAATGCTCTGCTTCGAGTTTGTTCATTAATAAATAGGGTAAATTTTCAAAACATAAATAAAGTAACTTAAAATTGGAAACAAATGCGTGACGCAACTGCAAGCGCCTTAAACGAGACCGAAAGTCACCTGTCGGGTTGCGCGAGGCCCTCAAGTCCTTCTATGACGGCCTCCAGGTCTCTGAGAATGTCCTGCTGGTGCTCCTGCTGCAGGGCGCGCTTCTCGTGGTCGTTTATCTTGACGGTGACCTCCTGCGCCTTACTGAGCGCCTCCAGCAACAGCGGGTAGTCAGGGTGGTCGTGCGGGGTGTGCTTTTGCAGCCGCTGCGCGTAAAGATTAACCTTCCATTAACGGAAACGTCCATTAACGAAAAAAACCTCACTCATTTAATTTCGGAAATTTAATGAGTGATGTTTTGTCGATTTCTCTCATAAAGCACATTAGTTTCGTGTTTGTGCCGTATAATGTATGTGCTAAAAGTGTGTGCATTTATTGGTGAAGACTACATCTCATGATCGGGCTGCTCCGACCTGGAACGCGAGTGATGTTAGCTTCTCTGGAAACAACAAAACTTGAAGAGCAATCACAGCAGTGACGACTAACGTCACCGAAAATTTCAGATAGGTACTATTCCATGTCTTGCCCAGTGCAATGAGGGAATGGATGTAATAGGAGTAGTAGGAAATAGTAAAAAAAAAGTGACAGCGAACTACTTGTTGGCTCAGCACAAGTAAATAAACTAATTCGCTTATGAAGAAGTACTAAGCTAAAGGGATAAGATATTTACGGTTCTTTAACAAAAATGGCTTCACAGGCTCAATTCACAGCGTGAAAGGTGAAGGTGAAAGTAGTGATCACTCAATGAAAGAAAAAAGTAAACTGCAAACCATTAAAATGCTGTTCAAATAATGGCAGTAGACAGCTTTTGCGACCACATTTCTTGTTCTTACAACACACACAAAACACTGATCATTCCAAAACTTAGCAATTCAAGTAAGATTTACACTAGGAGTACACTCACATGTTGTGAAACCTCGTACTCATGCGAAACCAGCGTCTTATTTTGCGCGAGAGTAATCAAACTAATCAAATGACAAATCCTACTATTCTAATCATGAAGTTTGTGAATAAAGCTCAGCTTCAGTTTCGAAATTTTTCAGCTAAATTAATATCGAAAGAGATGTAGTGATGTACAGCTCAGCAAACTGGGGCTAACGCAGTTCAATAGAGCCTCTGCCGCTCCTCAATAGCACGCAAATAACAAGAAGATTTTGTAATTCCATAGTTACTTATTGTTGCAATAAAGACCACGGCTGAGTACGATAGAGTTGTTTTCAATGGACATGACCTTTATGTGTTTAATTTAGTGTGCACAGATTATTTTAGTTCGCATATTTAGTAGTACTTCACAGAAATGCGGTAGTTTACGGATCTCAATTGTGTATATGCGGAAATTTTTATTTAAGATGCATCGCAAAACATTTGACTGCTTTGATGACAGCACATTTCTCTCGAAACTCTGATGCTACGGAAAAAGATGAGCTGGTCACACACTGTTGAAATACCCGACAGATCACGAATAATTTGTTGCAGTTGGTGTCACCGAATCAAAACTATTTGATATTAGCAATAGCGATGATAGTGATATTTTATATTTGGCATTTTGTTTTAGACTCTCATCAATGATGCTGTAAATATATTTTATTTTTTTTATATTTTTTCCTGTCTATGACACTGTCTCTCGAACCATTATTAGTGAAAACTACAACACAACGACGAACAGAATGAAAGGCGAGCTAGAAGTGTCGACGTGGGACGTAGAAAACAAAGCCTGCATCAATGTCAATCAAGTTGAACGTCTCCCATTCCCTAATGAGCGGAATGCATCTCTTCTGTTCATTGGAAGAGATGGCCAAATTGAAGCTATCGTGAATGGCTACACTAAGGAAACTCATCCACCAAAATTTCCAGGGTTTATCAAACTTTTCAAAAATATAACTCACGCGTTAGTAATAAACCATCGAAATCGTCTGCAATTCTCTACAGAGTAAAAAAAATGTTACCTGAAAAGGTCTAAAAATACTGTAAAGAACACCTGCCCGTTCGTCTTTATGTACGATGTAGAATAGAAGTATGACATGGGACTGTACGAAATCAAACGATAGAGATCAAAATTGATAAAAGGGAGCCATCGGAGCAGAAGAGTCTCTGAATCAATGCCAAAACTAACGATTTATTCAAATCCCCAAAAATAAAAGAGTATCCTGATCTTCATCAATTTCCACTTCATAGTTCCAGGTACAAAATATCGAATAATGGCGGCAAAAATGATCTTAAGCAATTTGTGCCACTTCCAACTAGCTTTGAGCAGAATTAAACTCGCACTCCTTTGTGATAACAAATCCCAATATCAATGTTGTGTCCACACCACTGCAAATAAGGATTGGAGTATATTATAGAGTTTAGTTAAAGCCTACGTTCCCATTGCAAAGATATATATTCAGAGGAAAGAGAAAGGACCATTTATCATGGACTTAGGAAAACGTGGAGTCTATGCACAAAGTGTGTTCAAACACAAGATACTATGCATTTAGAAACCGTAGGTTGATAAGCGAAAGGAAGAAAAGACTAAGGAGAGAAGTGAGAAGGTATGAAAAAGGAAAACAAGCCAAGTGGGCACAGAAGACAGAAGCCTCGAGGCTTATTTATAGTTGAGGTTATCTAACAGATCTCGCCTGAGGTCGTCAGTCCCAATAGCATAGGACACAGAACAAGCCAAACCAACCTAAGTCTAATGTCTATCCTATGCTCTCTTAGGGGATTAAGGCTTGGGACTCGATATCATCTAACATCCACGAGAGAAAAATAGTAAAGAGAATATAACACGAGTCTTGGATGCTTAGGTATTGGTCTTGATGAAGTAAACTGTTGAAATTAGCTGTCTTCTTTGAGGTAGTCCGAAATGATACGCAAATTGTTCTAAATAGAAACTAATTTCAAGTTTATTCTAGAATATTTAGCTCTCGCTTGAGTCATTTACTTGGTATTTTATAGTAACATCATTTTATACTTTCTCACGCTAAGGAAATTTTTGATCAGTCAAGGGTATGTAAGAAATAAGTATTCTAGATAAAACGAAAATGAGAATGTAGAATCAGGCTTCCGTGAGATGTTCTAGAAGTCTTTGAATTTCCTCTGGCCCATAAGTAGATGCATTTCAATTGCCCACAGTATTGGCTCTAATTAACGATTTTTTTTCTGATATATTGCAAATCGAAATATCGCATATTGTTGCGTCACCAGAACCTTTGATCAAAAATGAAGTAATAACAGTCTTTAGAATTAATCTTCAGAAACTAATTTCTACATAAATTCATTCAACATTTTTTAACACTGGATAAAATATTGATTTGTTGATTGATTAACAAACTGATGACAAGGCAAAACTTGGCGTTCCAATTCACCGAAGAACATAGCAGACTGTGCAATGGAGAGGCCACGTGCATTAGAGAATCAGTCAGTTGCTGCCCCACAAATAGCCGGATGTGTTCACCGTAAACCGTCCTCGCCTGATGGAAACAAAGCCCACATCGGTCGTTTATTGAGATTACATTTCCAGGAAGCAGAGGAGCCCTGAACGCCTCATGAGTCTCAGGGACACCGCTTTTGTCACCAGCTGCCGAAGAAGACAAGCGATTTTTTCGGCCTTAAGCTTCCATTCTTCCGCTTGTCGGGCGGCCAGAGCGCTGAGCAAACGAGCGCGTCGTATTCATGCGCCGCTGACGGACGATGCTCCATATTTCACCAGCTACAAAACACCAAATGTCTTCACTCGCCGGTTTTCGGGCAGGCGTATTTCGCTGGCTGAATGTAAGAATTGCGAAAACGTTCGTGAAGAAAAATGCATCAAAATAGCTGCAATGCCTCGATTAAATTTCTAATCCGGATCGGTAACTTTGGAACAAGGTATTTGAGTTAACTGCACGAGTTCCGTACATGTTGATGTATTTGCGCTGTATTTTGACAACTCACTTAATTGTTCTCATGAAACATAAATACTGAAAACTTCTAGAATGCGCATGCACATAAGCAGGCCATAAGCAGGATAAACGGTTAAATCAATAATATTATTATAAGATAGTGATCAAAGACGATCATGAATTGAATAAATTTGATCCTTTTTACTACGCATTTGTAGTCAAACACGTTTTATTTACTCAAAAATAGGGTTGAGATTGATCTTTAGTCACCCCACTAATATTCGTGAGGGAAACAGCGCGACTCTGTAGCGCATACTAAAGAAATGACTCGGGAATCACCGCACTCCCGCAACCCTAATAGCATTATGAGCGTCCCACATGCCAGACGCGCATCGAGCACCAAACTGACCAGGAGTGCGCTGCGTCACATCCAATATGGGTGAGGGTCAGCAGCGGCATTCGCTTAAGAAATGTTTTTCTCCCTCTCCTGTCCGAGGCCGGACAATATACATCGATAACCGGGCTCAGACTGCCGCGAATATCGAAGAGATAAAATGAGAGGCTTCTGTATGAAAGATACGTATTGGAAAGACAGCGAGCAAACTAAAAATTGTTTTACGGCATAGAAGGACATATTAACTAAGGGAAAATGTGGCAAGTTTGTGGTGTGACGTTATATGAAAAATTGAACTTGGGATAAAAAGCAAAAATTAACATGTGGTAAAAACATCATCTAAAAGCAAAAGACTCTTCATAGAATTGTAATACCCTAACACGATGAAAACAAAGCAAAAAATAGAGATTATGGGATATCCACAACAAAGTTGAAGCAGACATTTACATGGAGCAGGAGCTGGTACGACAGATAAACGAGGAAGCAATAAAGAGGGAGAAAAACATCTAATTGTCATGGAATAACACAGTTCTTGGCTCTTGGGGAGGAAAAGATTTGGCTCAGCAACGTAAATGCCTAAAATATAAGAGGGCGAATGAGCTGAAGAATACCTGTCGGGGCATTCAATACGTGAGGTTCTTGTCTCGGAACGTGCCGCATTACGTTGCAGTTGGTAGAAAATACATCTCGAAGACAGCGTAAAAAATAAGGAACTGTATTTATAAAACACTATTATTGAAGAATATCAACAGCAGTGAAGAGATTAGTATGCGTAGAAAACAGGTTTTTCTATTATATCATGTAAAGGAATGACGTAGATAAAACGAGGGTATCAAATAGTGAAACACTAATACAAGGGAAAAACCCTTGACATTAGTCCTAATTATTGACGAATAATGTAATAAATTATCGGCAGAATTTAGCAAACTATCGATCATAGATCAATTCATTTCACCACAATGACAAGGCAAAATCCATCAATTTAACAGAAGTCATTCAATATGTTACCTCACTCACACACGGTGAGCTTTCCGTGAGAAAAACTGCAAACCAATCTGCAAGATATATTTAGTGAAACGCATACTGATACGTACGAACAAGTAGCACATGCACTGAAACGTCAATGCTTAATATTAAAATCACCCAGATTCAAATAAACAGTTTTGATTTAATTGAAAACACTTAATTAAAAACACGTACGAAATGTTGGGCAACGTTGAAAACAAAGAATGAAACATTCTCCGTCGAATTTTATCATAGCTAAATCGGGTTCAACATTTTCTAGCGAAGTCGGATAGATTTCCGCCGCTTTAAAAACAAAACTTGAACGTGATATATTCCAATCAAAAGAGACCAGCCGCAGAATTCCAGTTGATCTTCAAACATGATTTAATCCGCGGGCAATTATTTTCCATTTAATAAGATCAGATCGAGCAGTCCGCGGCTCAGTGATCTCACCACTGGAAGCCGCGGTTGATCATCGATAACAGAGAGCGGACGGGCCCAAGACGGCGAGATTCCATCTGACAGATTATTTCTGGAATTGGAAAGAGAAAATTGACGGTGGTTCCAGACACACGCCGGAAAATTGGGCGATTTTAATGAAAGTTTCCCAAGGTTCTTGAGTCCGCGAGGGTTTTGAACTGAGGGTGCGATGTCATGGGAGACGGAGCTACGGACGCCAGGTCATGAAGTACATACATTTCATGTATATGATATCCTAAGTTCAATTTCGTCTGCAGTTCATTAAAATTGTGAGGCTACACGTACGAGGGAGGATTTATTGAGCAAATGCTCTTTGACGGATATTCTTGACAAAAAATTTTTTCTCTGGGAATGTTTATCATGCAAATTCCAAATGAATAAGTAATTTCATTAAAAATTAATTTGCTTCTGATAACCAAACACCAAGACGTATTCATAAAACTAGTTCGTGCGAGTTTCTGGAATATGAATAACTAAGAATTCTATAGCGAAGGTTGCGTACCTCATACTCTCTTATTTACCATCCTCTGGATAATTCTGCAGAGACCAGGACACTTTCATGCCATCATTTTATATAAAACACAGTTGAAGAGTAATTTAATGATGTAAATATGTGAAACTTCAATAAAATACCCGTAATTACGAGTATAACATGTACTACGTGAGGCTACAATGTTAGAAGAAGCAAAAAATTTGCATTCAAGTATTTTATTGTGTTCTCGTTCTTCGTTAAGACGTCCGAAGTATGGGAGTATCATCGCACACATCAAGCTTATCTACTAAAAAATTCTGCATCACTCGAGTATCATTTTTCTCATTTTTGCTGGCATTGAGTCTCAATTTAAGCATACCAGCCACGTGAAACGGTGTCGTTACAGCTACAGAACTTCCAAAACGTTGTGACGAACATCTGAAAGCACTCTATATGTTTAGAAAACTTTTAGGAAATGTCAGTGGGAAAATTTCAGTAAGCTTAGATTTCCGTTTTCGTCGGTATAATCAGAGTAACTTTCGGTCAGGTAGCGAAGGCATTTAAAAGCAATGGTAGCAGGAATGCAATTTCCGTTAAAAGGTGCTGTTCGATTGAGACTCGGTCTCTTCAAGACGATGAAATTGCTCTCACTTCAATTTGAATGCTTGTTGTTAATGATTACTTAGCTGGCATTCAAACCACAATCTGACCGTTTCTTCCAGCTACTTCATCTCCAGTTACCTTACATGGTTTCTTCCAGTTACTTTGCCAATGATATCGAACAGTCAAAGTTATTATTGGTCTCGCAGACAAAAAGAATGCATCACACGTTGGATCGCCAGGGTAGAGGCAGGACTGAGTGTCAAGAGAAGACCAATACCTTGAGCAGCATCTCGTAGTGCGGGAAGCGCTGCACAGGGCTGATCAGCAGCGCCTTCAGGTCCATCTTGCCTGGGTGTTCCCGCGCCATCGACTGCACATCAATACGCATAGACAACGTAAAACACAGGCTTACAACGTGATAAAAATTTTCAAGTACTCCAAAAAATAAAATACTTTAGCACTGCTATACCACGTAGGGAGTTTCCCCATCCTGTTACAAACTGCACATGCAGTACACGTACGCTCGCTCAGAGATGCCAAAATCATTCGACTTGAGCAATAGAAGAGAATATACAAAAGCCTACACGATGGTTAGTCAAAGCTCCTAGACATTTGAAATAATTTCAATGGAGTATACAGGCCAGAGCAATGGATCCTGAACTTTAACTCACTGATACTGACCAGAAGTGCATTTTACCATCACACGAGTTAGCGTTAGCTTTGGAATAGATGGTGCAGAAATGCAATCGAACTGGCTTTTCTCGAAACTTCATTTACAAAGGCGAATTTTTAAATTCAGTAATTTCTCCTCAGCGTTTTGATCAAGCTCTTGTGTCGACGTTATACTCAAGTTTGAAGTACCGTGAGAGCAAATGATCATTAAAAAACATACCATCCAAAATACTGTGCTAGAAACTTCACAGTGCAAATCTCTGCCTAATTATTTGTTAAAATGATCAAATCTCAGTGAAACAAATCACGGCCAAAACTGCTCAATTATAAAGCTACTTTTAATGCAACGCAAATTTAATTACGTCAGAATTTACTTCAAGTACCTCAACGGTAGAAAAAAAAGCATCAACACCATTTTTTTAACGATTGATCAAATTTGTGCAATGTTGGAACCAAAAATGAAACTTACGACAAGAAATTCGCCAAAAGCAGGTTTAGCTACGGCAGCGGCCTTGGTGGCATCCTGAGCAGTCTTCCAGTTCTTGGTGAAGCTGGTGTAGCTGCTCAGCACGGCCGGGTCACTCACCTGTTGAGGGGGCATATATTGTCCTGACAACATGCAAACAAGCGATGACGCTAAGCTAGAAGGCCTTTCTTTAGACTCGACCTGATAATTTCAATAAGAAACAGATGTTTCAAGAGATATCGTCGGAACGAAGCTGATTTTCAAGACAGCTTCTTTGAAGCACCGTTCAGGAGGAAAAATTGGTCTCGCAAATGAATGAGGATTATATAGATTGGATTAGATGTTATTCTAAGTCTTCCTAACCGCAACAAAGGCGTTCCAAAGAGAGGGAGGAACACACCATATGGTATAGACTTGAGGGGAATGCGGAATCTGTACACAAAATGCATAGAAACAGTAAGTTAAGAAAGAAGTTCATGAAACACGTTACAGAAGAAGCTGAAAAATTAGTAGGGGCTGAAAAATAGGACAAACGTGATCCAAAAAAAGATGGTCAGTAGCAACACAAAAAAACCTAAAACAAAACTTTTTTTTTGCTCGAGACCTCACATATTCCCCCTGGGAGCGTCAATTCCCATAGATACAATAGTTGTATCATTCTGAGGGGATGAGGATTATACAAATAGACCAAACTCACAAAGTTTAATTAAAAAAAGAATGAACCTTGGCAGAATTTATGTCTTCGATCGGAAAGAGGGCTTTCTTTTCAAGGAAGTTGCGGCCGGAGTGTGCCAGCTTATCACGAGTGCAGGAACTTGTGTCTAAACATAAGGCGATCAAGGAGACCAGTGCTCCGGATAATGAGGAAAATAAGACTCCTTTTAAGACCGAAGGAGTACGAAATAAGAGGCTGAAAAGATGAATTTTCGAATGAAACATATCGTTGTTTCTAAGAAAATACAGGACAATTTGCTACCCTCCGATTGAATACAAAAACTTGAAATAATTTATGGACTGAACTATAAAAAGGATGGTTTTAATGATGATGTGAAATGAACTCTTGGTGATGTAGAATTGTTAATATGTATTCAAATATGTAAATAAAATATACATTTGTCGCAAATCCACACTTGAGGGCTTTTCGATTCGATTACTGCAGCCTTAGAGGTTTGTTCAATATTATGGGCTATTTTTTCAGGCCCTCATTTCCTTTTGAAAGTCGAACGCTTTTGGTATACATTGATTAGTTGAAGAACTTGTGGGGAAAAAATAACCTCTCACGTTGAGGAGCTCGCTTCTGCTGCAATGTGCGGACCGAAAAGCTTTAAAAAGTAATTTTCCAACAAATGTGGGCACATTTTCTTGGAAATTGTACATTTAGAGACTTCAGGAAATGAGGACCCTGCTTTGGGAACTGGGGGAATAAAATTACATTACTTAAAAAATTTTAATACTGACTCGACCTAAGCTAAGAGAACCTAACCTATCTTGACTTAAAGCTAAACATTTCCTCTCATTATATGCAGATAAACATAAGAATTTCTCTCTACATATATACACATACGTATACATAGACTTGTAAACATACATAAACACAAATCCTATACATGATTAGGTATATAAATATATATAGCTATATATTTATAATGTATATAATTATATATACACATAAAAATTTCTCACGATCACTTTAATATTAGGTATCTGGGTTTCGTTTTTTTAAGATTTTAAAATTCACCCACATTTCCATTTTTATGGTTCGGGTTTTTCTCCGAGCCGGAATTTTACGGCTCAAAGTCTGGATAAGTTTACCTGAAATCTTCAAATTAAACAGGTATTTTTATCAGTAACGACCGAGTATTTTTTCCTGGAACAGGTAGAAGTGCTTCATGAGCGTATCTCTGTCTCGCTGATAAGGGTTTCACCACCGCATGAGCAATAAAGTATTTCAACCGCGGGTGATGTTAGGACGGCTACGCCTGTTTGGCGTCCGCATCTAAAGAAGAAGTGTAAGGAAATTCGAAAAGCGTGTCACTGACACTCGCATCACACACTTTCAGTACCGGGAGTATATTTTCTAAAATAAATTTAAAATGAAGGCGATAGAAAAAATACTTAAAAAATATTTGTTAGACGTTCCTAGACCTAAGCTCATTCTCAAAGAATAATCTAGAAATAACAAAGATAAAGTTAGGTTTTTATTTAAAGCTGTAACGTAGAAGTAGTTCAATGCTTAGTAAGTCAAGAAAAAAAAATAATAAGAAAAATTAAAAATAAACCCTTTCAGTTTTTCGGAGTAATCATACAGTTATACTTTTCCATTTTTTATAAGCGTATCTGAGATACAGGTTTCACTGTCAAATAGATATAAATTTTACATTTAAAATACAGGTATTTATTTCATACTCATAAGGGAATAATTATTGTTTGGATAAAAACAAACATTTAAAAGGAAGTGCTCACCATAAATATAACAATTACACGTTTTCAGATGTTCGAGTGATCAGAGAGTGATGCTGTTCTATGTTACCAACTTAATTAGGTAATTTCCATCTTTCATTGGCCAGTATTGAATTACAGCATTTCTGAGGAGAGGCACACACTAGTATTACGTTACGTAGGCTGAGACAATGGCCGAATGCTAGAACGCACCACAAATTGGAGGTCAGTAGGTTACTAGAGCATCACGTGATGCCAGTGTCATGGCGAGCAAACATAACAGCAAGAAAGAGGCAAAAACTTTGTATTACGAAACTATACAAACTTGAGAATGTACATGAGAAAATAAATAAAGGAAATGATTTTATATTTATTTACTTAATAAAGAAAAAGACGTTGTAGTTATGTTCTTCAACTGATGCTTTTGTTTACGTCTGGGGTGAACAGTGAGCGAGAAGTGTTGCATGCGATTCGAACTTGGATGCCAAAAATGACAAGAAAATAGAGAAATAGCAAACGCAAAGGCATGAAAAGAAGGAGTAGTTAAACAAAGCGCAAATAAATGTAGTACAGTGAGAGTGCAAAAAAAATATTCCATAAATACAGGAAAAAATAGGACGGCAGCTAAATCTGCTTAGAATTTAGATGAGGGGGCAAAATGGTGATTAGAAATCAAGAAATGCTATCATAGGAACTAAATCTAGGAATGACATTAAAAACTTACTCAAGGATACACTAACAACATGACCAAAAACACATACAGGAATGAACTGTTTCTGTTTTTCAAGTGCTTTTAAGTGTTTATCGTTTTTTCTGTTTATTTTAATGTTAACTGTGAGGACCCAATATCCAGGAGGGAGCCGTAAAGGATTGGAAATAACACGCAACAGAAAAATACATTCGTGGGTCACACGGGTTCGAGTGTGGTGATCCCTCCTGCTGCCTCCGTGTCACGGACCCTCTTCCGACCTATATTATAGCGCACGACCGAACGATATTTCCTATTGAATTAGAATTTACAGCACGAGGGAGTTGGCTCACACTAAGCTCTATTCTGAAATGGATGAAGAATTCAGGGGAATATGGAGCAACGTTTGCTCGCATTTGTTTGCCAGCAACATGGAACTTGAAAGAGTGCAATTTATTCTAAAAGTTAGGAAAATATCAGTCTGTTGATATGTCACGTAAATTCGTCTTGAAATTTACGCTAGACCATATAGACTGGGCCGAGTTGGCAGTGAAAAATAAATATCTACCTCGGACGAAATGAATTGATAATAACGGAAAACAGAAGGAAGAGGAAAATGGGTTTTGCATTATAGTGCACAGATAGACTAATCATGTATGCTGTCATTAAAATGATAAAAGCATCACTGCGGAGACATATCACTTAAAATACATGAGTTTGCGCAAGCTAATCTCTGAGGTCAATACAAAAATAAATAATAAAAGAGACTCCGAGTAAGAAACTTTACTTCTTCTTTCACACTAAATTATCAACAGCCGTGATCTTTTCCCAGTTGATTTGAGGTTGTCCATTGTGATGACTCTGTTTCCACAGGAACTTTAGGACTGCGGTGACGAGGAAAGACCTCGTCTGAATGTCTACCCCAGTGAAAATATTGCACATCAGCAGCAGACCCCAAAAATGCTCTTTCTTCCAAAGCTTCGCTCAGTTATCGCTTTCAAAAATGTCATCGCTCAGCGAGAAACAACCTGAAAATTGTTATCATTGCCTCACCTCAAATATTTGAAATGAAAATAGAGCAATCAGGACAATGTTTTACCTTTGTTTTAGTGTTTTTCAGTAGAACTGTGGCTTGAAAACGGAACTATGCCGAGCTCGAACGCTTTAATAACTTTCTCGCTCAATTTCCTTCAGTTCAATGGAAGATTTTCAGTCATCAGCGAAATTAAAGTTACCGTCGAGTTTCAGCACACACGCAAAAACCGACGCCACCGACCGCTGCTGAGCTCCAGTGTTCCAGAAAATTGTTAAAACATCTGGAGAAGCGATCGCTTGGCTTCCTCCCGCCGCAAAAATAGTGGTAGTGCTGCAGAGCGTCTGCAAGTTGGCAAAAATTTCCTGGGTCTCGAGCTTGGGAAGAAAGGTCAAATTGAAAGTGGAATGACTATTGGGGTATTTTTCAAGAAAGGCAACTGGAACCTGAACGAGGTTGATAGAGAAATTTTACGAACATTGCGAGCTCAAATATTCGAACCGAATCAAGAAGCAGTCACTAATTCAGAAAATCAGCATCTGCCTTGAGAATGCTCAACACAGGCAAAAACTGGGTAAAGATATAAAACCATTAAAATAAAAACGAAAAAATTGAACGGGTTATCCATCAAAAATACGACGTTCACGACTCCATGAAAGAATGCAATGAAACGGTAAGTTATATTAAATAATTATGATTCATTTAGCAAAATTACGATTTGGAACAATGCGAACCCTCTCTCATAGAACACATACGTTCATTAATCAACAAAATTGAAAGAAACACTGAACGTTGAAGATTTCAACGATATATTACGTAGTGCGAAAAAAAAATTTTTCTTCCAATAATTGGAGAGCACACTCAAGATTGCGAGTATTTGTTCTGCTGGCGAGAATGTGACCGTCAACCTCTCAATTGTTCAGAAAGTAACTTAAACTAATTACTGGAACTGCAAGGCTAAGTCGACAGCACGACTGCAGCTTCCAAAGAAGAAAAAAGCTGTTTGAGGAGTGAGGCTGCAGCAACCACAAATTCCTACCCAGAAAGAGACTTCGAGTTAATGGAAGTACGAAGCCTTCAGTAATTAAAGAACTTGCTGAAACTTAGTCAACAAAATTACTGCTTTTGTGGAGATCTTGTAGGGCAGTCTGAAGAGTAACAGAGAGAACAAGGACCAGTAGTTACTGGTTCAGCGAAACTGTAACTTGATAAAAAACAGGGGTTTTCTTCTGAGCGTGTCTTCTGTCGGTCGTGTTTCTACAACTTACGCTTCTGTTCTTGCTAGTTCCTGAGAAATGATTCCCTATTTTTGGATATCTGAACTGGTAAATTAGAACCCCCTTACAAAGTGCGGTCATTGAGATTTCGAGCTGTTCTTAAAAATTGATCCAACTACATTGACGGTAAATAAGAAAAAACTAGCTGTTGAGTTTTTAGAGAGGTCAAAATAGAATAAAAAATACCAGATGTACAGTGTAGGGAAACCTAGAGTAACGTTCATAGCAGATTGTTCCCAAGGAAAATGCGCAACGACAAACTGGCTGTTGAAGGAAAATCTAACAGTGAATGACAAAAAGGGTTTACTTCTCAGCTAATCTTCTGTAGGCACGACATTTAAAAAGAAAAATCTTAGGAGAAACGTAAATAATAATCAAGAAAGAGCCTAGATTAATAATTCAAACGGTAGTTCCTTTACTCCTGAAAGGAACCTCCTTCCAACATGAATTGCATCGAGTACTGCAAGGCTGCTGAAATCGACGTTAAAATAAAAATAACTCAAAAAACAATATAAAAAAAATAACTCAAAAAACAGTATAAAAAAAACATGCTCAATAAAATATCATTCGGTGACATCAACCGACTGGAAGCTTCACTAATGATAGTTTAGAAACATTCGAAGGTTACGTGTCTGGTAAAACAAGTCAACATTTGAGCGATGAAAATTCAAATATTGTCGACTGTCTATTGCTTCTGCAAAATTCTAAGAAAAATAATTAAAATTACATTAGGACCGTCGAGTGTAGGAGATTATTCATCTTATAACGGTTAAAAAAGGTTAAGATCAGAAAGATCGCACATCAAGTGACCTGAAAAAGAATCTTCAGATAACGGGCTCAACACATGCTTCTGATACCCTCCTATGACACTCAAGTTAGGCTGAATATCCTTTGTTATATCATTGTACACTGAATCATTGTCGTTAATTGTACGTGGGATTTATCACTGAAGACGCTAAATTAACGTTTTGTCATCGTATTTGTATTTTAAACATTTACATATATTAATACGCTTAAAACTAAGTTAGTGTGTAACGCTCCTCGTCCGAGTTTACGGTATCATGGATACCGAATTCCTGAGTGTGACATTGAAAGATCACCTTTACATGCATTGATATGTTAGGATAAGTTAAGTTAAGATTGGATAGGTTAGGGTATGTTAGGTTAGGATAGATTAGGTTAGCATAGCTTAAATTAGCATAGGTTAGGTAATGTTGATGAAATTTTTCACGAGTTCACGTTTTTTTTGTGTTTGATAAATTATCAGGATAGCTTGATATATTATCAGGATAGCATAGGTTAAAATATGTTAGGTTAGGATAGATTTGGTTAGTATAGGTTAGGTTAGAATATTTTTCAAGTAATGTTGACGGAATTTATTCACGGGTCCTCCCAACTTATTGATAGCATTGTCCGTGGAATTTCCACGGGTCCTGCTAGTTGACCTTAATTTCGTTTTCAAATTACCACTGAGTTCATAAAAAGTGCAATATGACGGAAGGTGCGATATATAGAATGGTGCGATATGAGGAATGGTGCGACATGAGAAATGGTGCGATATGAGGAATGGTGCGATATGAGGAATGGTGCGACATGAGAAATGGTGCGATATGAGGAATGGTGCGATATGAGGAATGGTGCGATATGAGGAATGGTGCGATATGAGAAATGGTGCGATATGAGGAATGGTGCGACATGAGGAATGGTGCGACATGAGAAATGGTGCGATATGCGGAATGGGACGATCGATATGAGGAATAGTGAGATTTAGGGAATGGTGTGATGCGAGAAATGGTGCAATATGAGGAATGGTACGATACGAGAGATGGTACGATACGAGAAATGGTGCAATACGAGGGATTGTGCGGTATGATGAATGGTGCTGTACGATGAATGGTACGATACGAGAAATGGTGCAATAAGAGGGATTGTGCGGTATGATGAATGGTGAGGTACGATGAATGGTGCGATACGAGGGATAGTGCAATACAAGGGATGTTGCAATACAAGGGATGGTGCAATACGAAGGATGGTGCAATACGAGGGATGGTGCAATACGAGGGATGGTGCAATACAAAGGGGGTGGTGCAATACAAAGGGGGTGGTGCGATATGAGGGATGGTGCGGTATGAGGGATATTGCAGCATAAACAGAAGTATGATATGCGCTAAACAAGCATGACTGACGCCACAGTTCGAAATATCGTACAATGCAGTCTATTGGAGCACAGGCGCCTCTTCAGGGAGTGCCACGCCACCAACAGGTCCCACTTGCGTTCTATGTTAATTAATCAAGCGGAGTCATTGTTGAGGAAACAAGCTATCCTAACACAGGATAAAATATTCATGCAATTCAACGAAGCACAGGTTAACATGTAACTCTTCAAATCGTGTTATACGCAATAATGATACGCTACTGTGGGAGGTGTGTTGCGTGATGTTCACTAGATATTTAGGTTATTGCGTAGAGATAACTCCCGCCCATTGAGCAAACAAGTAACTCAAGGCTACTACTCACAAAATTGTAGATGACGTCACCCACGCACATGTTGGACTCTCGCGCCTCGATGCGGCGTCGAAATTCTTCCAAAAATCGCTCGTGGTGCCCAAGAATGTCCGGTACCTGCAACACACCGACAACACGGTTAGCATTTCAGGTGTCGCGTTACACGGCACTGCATCGCACCCTCGCCGGATGCAGCAGCAACTCATATATTATTCCACTGCTTTTATTTTGTCACAAAGGATAGAGGAATAATTAAAAACACATATAATTTTAATACCAAGATAAATGGGATTTATTTATAGAGAATGGATTTTCGATATGATGTTGGGACCACGGTTTAAATTTCAACACAAAATTTCGCTCGTTTCTGAAAATAAAGTTATCGGAAAACTCAATCTAGCAGGCGTCAAATGCGTGCGATTATCTGAAAGCAAACGCTTACTTTATTGAGGGAATTAGCGAGAAGTGAAAAAAAAACTATTTTCTATGCATAAAAAACGAGGCCTTGAGCTTCAATGCCAATCAGTTTATGAATTCAAAACCGTTGGCAATCTTCCTGTCTAATGCGCACAAACACTAATTGCAAGCACATCGACAAACATTTCAGAAAGTATTTATTCACAGAGCGCCACCTACACCCAAAGGGACGGTAAGCAAAATGCCTAATGGCTTTTGGTCGAATCCAAGCTGGGTATAAAAGTTTTTTTACATCTGTGACAAGAAAAACATTATTTAGTAAATCTAAATGGCTAAAACTGGATTTTTCAAACCGAAATCATACGTCAGTTGTGTATGAGAACAGTGCAACTTGCTCATGCGCTCACGTACTTGGCCATCGCGCAAGGAGCTTTTGGTATTTGCCTGATGCAGGAAAGTTGGGACGCAACAAAGGACGAACTTGAGAAAAATTCTCGGCTTCAAGCACATCAATTTTGGGACAACGACCGCGTTTGGGCCCGCTAAAAGTTTACGTGGATAATGCTATCGAGGGAGTAGCTGTCGTCAGATAACAGAAAGGTCTAAGCCGCAGTTTCCGGAAGAATTTAGGTTGCTTAAGGTTTATGAATGTGCTTTCTTGCTGGAGCAAACGTTCTACCAGTGTGTGTTAAAACTAAAGAACTGCACAAGTTTTTGAGGCTAATTCTATGAAAGCCTCACGGCATAATTTGAAAGAACTTGCAGCGAACATGACAAGAAAGTCCAGTTAATTTTTACAGTAAGCGCCGTTTGCGCTTTCGTTGAATTACGGAGAAAATTAAGATAAGGAAATATGTCAAAGTGCTCGACCAAAAACAGCTAATGGACATCATTTATACCGACACAAATTCAAATGATAATTGTGACTTTCGATGGAGGCAAGCGAAATTCAAAGTTGAGAGTGCAGACAAGGATATTGCATGAGATGATTGGATTTAAATGATGCTTGTGTAGGGTTATGTTGGATCTGACTAACCGTCCAATTACAAGGAAGTTTTGTCTTCATTACTTTCTTTCGCTGAGCCTGGCTTCACCTATCCCTAAATAAATCCTCCATAACATTTCAAGTTTGTAATGGTAAGTTTTGGCCGTCTTTGAGCGATTACTCCAATCTCTGTAAACAGAACACGAATCAGCTAAGTGGTTTGGATAATTTATTTGAGCTTCAGGCAAAGGACGAGAATTCGCATAGGATGCTGCAGAATGTCGTACCAAATATTATTTATAATGAATAAATAAATAAGGACTAACAAAATCACTATTTGAAAAATCATCCACGTGAGGTGAATATTCAGTACAGAAATCTGTAGCACAAGTTCTAGAATATCGCAGATAAGACAAGAAAAACAGGCAACGAATCGTGAGTTGCGCGAAGCTTTTTCTGCGACATCAGCGTCTTGCTGGCTGCATCCGATTAGATAAAGGTAAGAAGAACATATTGCGTCGCCGTCTCATCAGGAAATACGGAGTTAATATTAGCCTCAAAGTTCTTTGCGCTCAGGCTACCCAGAATAATTTCAAATCAATCTATGCTAATCCTAGAAAAAAGCATTGTTTTTAACTCTTGAAATTGGAAAATATTATACGTGAGTAAAGCGATCATCATGAACAGAGAATTCAGCTCATGAAATTAAGCCCCACGAATGTGCATTTAGTTCTGAAAACTTTCACCATCGCCTTTCGAGATTTTTCCGCGCTTAAACTATAGAAGGTTTTAGAACAGGCGCGAACCGCTGTTGATTTTGACGTACAGGACTCTCTCGAGAAGTGAAGGATATTCGAAGTCGTTACATCATAGAAGGAAGTTCGGCATTACAGTGGAACTACTTGCGAGGTACCATTACGACACTGCATTACGGTACACTGTTCAATGTTGCAGCGCTAAACAAGAAAATCGGATCACAAGTCTGCTGTGGAGCACGAGGGTGGTACAAGTGCTGTTGCGAAATTGCTGGCACATGTTTTATCAAGGGAGATAATAATTTGACGGACTTACTTTGCGTCGTTCATGAAACTGAGGTAACTTTTCCACAAAACTATTTCTGTGCGGGAATTTGATGTGAAATGAATAAGTTGCAAAGGTACATATAAAGCGAAATGACGGAGAATGCTTTCCTTAGTCTTGAATTCAATAGAAAACTATGAATTTGGGAAAAAAATAGCAGTAAGTTGTAAAAGGTTGATTTTTCAGAGGATTGTGAATTCGCTGAATAGATTTGAATTTACAAGGAAATATGTGTTCTGCAACTAACGAGAAAACAAATTTGATGCCAGCAGAGGCTTGTTGTAAAACAGATTCTCGATTCAAACTGTTCATTTAAATGTAAGTATTTAAATCAGGAAAATTTTTTCTGCCCTGAATTAGCAGCTATAAATCTAATCAATGTTTAACTTAAAATAAAAAAGCTTTGCACGTCGTGCGCGCTAGGTTGTAAAACAGTTTGGATTCTTTAAAGTAAAAAGCTTTTAATATCTCTTTTCACAGTAGGCACTTTCCAATGTCACGACGCAAAACTTAGGCTGGAATTAGATACTTCTCCACTGCAGACTGCAAGTTCTCGAGCATCTGTAAAATTATCCCATCAAAATCCCTACACTTGGCTAGAATGATGTTGAGCAGAGTTGGGTAAGTGCGTCCGCCACAATTTGAGTAGAAACTTGTATTGAAATTACATTCACAAACAAGAAATCTTTTCTTACTCGTGAGTTTAGGAGAAAAGATTTCAAAGTTGTGACTAACTGTCCAAAGCTCTCAAAACAAGCGTTGAGTTGCCGTCGGTAAGATAGTTGGGGCGCAGTCAATTGGGAGGATTTGCATGTATTCAAAAGCAACGTACTGCGCTAGTATAAGAACCGACTGAACTTCAACTCAACATTGTGAAACCAAACAAAATGAGAAAATTTAAATGAGTACCTAATAAAGGCAAAGAGATCTATTATTCAAGTTCACCTGAAAATAAAGTGAGCAGTATGACAAAAGCGGTTCATTGTACTGCCTCCCCATTGCATAAATTAGACTCAATTACTGTACAGTAGGCGAATGCTATCCTAAACGCAATGTTTTTCAGCTACAAATATTGCATAAAAAAGGAATAAACGGGTCAACAAAGTCTACACAAAAACGTAAAAAAATGAGCTTCAAAAAAAATATCCGTCTTGCATAAATCCCTTCTAGCCGCATCATAGAACATGAAATGAAATAATTCAAGGGGAATTTGCAATACTAAAATCCGTAATAACAGTTATCAATGAAATACCATTTCGTACTCTAACTTTGAGGACCAGGAAAATACAGGCAGAAACGCCCATAGTCAACGCGCCATGACGCGCTGCAACAATTCTCAGAACTTCGCGGTGTCTCAACGGAGTGATAAGAGCAGGTGAGTGCAGATAGTTATTGGCCGGATAAGAAAACCTGTAGAATTTGGATAAGCATTTCGAGAGCGGCATGGCACGTTATGCCTCCAATTTCGTACGCTCATGGTCGTAGGATAAAAAATTCCGGGATATTGAACCTGAATTTACATATTTTTTAAATAAGTTCCTTCATCTTAGATTGACGAAAATGGTAACAAAATTTCAAACGCTTCCTGGAAAAAGAGGCCCCTAGATTTTACCCTGCTTATCCTTACATGTGAAAGACTCATTGGGACAATGTAGAATTTATAAATTCCAACTAAATTTATCGTAAATTTTGACAATGATGAACATCACTGGGAATACATGGGAATTATTCATGTCAACAAATGGGCGGTAAAATAAGTCCTGAAATCAGTGGAAAACAAGATAAGTTTAGATAAGCTAGAGTAGATAAGTCAGTCTAAGAATCCCTAACCGCAACAACGACGTTGCAAAAGAGGAAGAATAAAGGCACCATTTGTGATGACGTTAACACGCTTACTGCGTGTCACGGTTGCTACCGTCGGTTTGGTTAGGTTGGAAGCAGCAGAATTGAGAAGCCGTCTTTGCTCGATTATATTTCTATTTTAAAAAGCGGGAGTATAAAATTTTATTATTATCCCAGAAAGCGGGAAAAATGTACTTGCACGATATTATTTTTACTTGTACGCCATAGCCTGATTTAAATAAAGGTAGTGAAATAATAGAAATGTTATTCATTGATACTGGTACTTGAATGAATAACATTTCAATTACTTCACTACATTTATATAAATTAGACTACGGCGTACAAGTTGAAGTTATACCGCGCAATTATATTTTTTTCGCTTCATTGAAAGGACAAAAACGTAAACAAACAGCAAAGACGGTTTTTCAACCCTGCTACTTCCAACCTAACCAAACCGACCGTAGCAAACGCGTAAACGCAGTTAACGTATTAAGAGAACGCGGAATGTTACACAAGGTGTGTTCATACTCATGATCCTGTGCGTATAGAAACAGTGAGGGAGGAAGAAAGGCTGTGAAACAAGATGAAAAATGAAGAAAGTTAGAGGTGCTGAAAAAAAAGACAGCGTACCCCGAAAAAATATGGCCTCTAATAAAAAATTAGTTTAATTCCAACACGAAGATGGCCTAGCTAACTCTCAGCGTAGGACCTCACATTTCTCCCCTAGGAATGCTAATTCCATATATACAATAGTTGTATCTCCCTTAAGGGGATGAAACAGAGACAAATTGCTTAATAACCGCCTGCATCCACGTTACAAGATCCTCAATCTCAGGTGCGAGTGCTACTTGAAGACGAGAGACAAAACGTAAACTGAGCAATTGAAGAACGTCTACTTAGCATGAGTGCGCTGTGACAGTGATTTCGAAAATTGCAGCGCTGCAAAAATCATTAGGAAATATGTTGTATAACTTGGTTCATTCTTCGTCTAAAAAATAAACTTTGCACCCAAATCAAATGAAAATTAAAAGAAAATAAAATTTAAGAACAAAAACCATATTAAAAATGAAAAAACTCAAAACGCAATCTCTATATTATTGAATTTAAACGTTAAAAACGCACACATGAAGATACAAGCTTAAATCCACTGTGTAGTTTGATAAACGAGGAATTTTCTGCATAAATTCTGCAGACTGGAGAGGGAAGTAGGAGGAGCAATGCTTCTCAGGCAGCCGAGCAAATAACAGAACGCGTCAATGCTCTGCGCCCGGCGACCGTCAAAATACGTCAAATCCAGCTAGCCATTTGATTCATTTAGAAATACACTTGTGACGTCCGGGTTCATTTTATATGTGTTCGAGAGCAAAATTGTGAAGTATTCAAAGGAAGCACAGGTTGTATTAAAAGTAAAAAATGAAATCTAATTTGAAAATCCCAAATGAGTTCATAAATTTTAATTTTGAGCGTCCTTGTTAAAATAATATTTAGTTTGGCAATATTAATATCGACAATCGTTATAGGTTATATCTCATATGTTCTGATTATAAACCTCGCACGATTATTCTAATAAAGAGTGGAGAAAAGCTCAGTTCATGAGCTGTTCTAAAACGAATACAGAACCTCTTGGAACAAAAAAAAGATGAGAGAACGCTACAAACAAACTACTGAGTTGGAGCAGGAGTTTGACATGTCGGCCACATATTCGAAAGAAAAAGAGGAAATCGAAAAATCATGCCACCATATGCGTGAGTTCAAAATTAACAGCAGCAGCAAACAATCACAACCATAACTACATTTCTAAATACCTGCAGGTAGTTCAGGTTATTTCCGGGGCATACGGAACCAAGTAGGGCTGCCATTAGACACCTTTAGCAAGCCACTCTTCAGAGAAACGTGGGAATCCTACTTATCCGCTGAGGTTCGTGAGGTTCCCAATGTGCACTAAAGGGCATTATCGTATCCGTCAATACGCCCTCGTAGGGGAGAAGCGAAATTGACAAGAAACAGTCACATAATTGTAGTTTCAAATAAGTAAAAAGTTTTGTGACGCGCGAGACGAGCTCCTTTCTTCTGGCATGAGGTAAGCTCTCACGAGTCTCAGACTCGAGAAATCTCAAATGAAAACTTGTTCATAGAACTCAAAAAAATTTTCAGCCATTTCATCTGATCACGTCAGAGGTGTGCTCTGAAATGAATATAAAAAATATTCACTCGAAGGGAATTTCTAATTTACTATTTTGAAAAGAACACTTTGAAAGTTTCTACAATAACAATTTTTTTTAATGCCAAGAGGTAAACGCACACTTAGCCGCTTAGAATGGGTGTGTACGCCTTCAACGTACGAACGAAAACACCTAAATACTCGCGTTCAAACTCAAAATACATGATTTTTAACATGAGCAGGCATACAAAAAAAAAAAAAGCAGAGGAGCTGCAAGCCATACGTACTGTAGCTGTGACTACACCGAGGCCTGAACTTTTGACTGGGAGACACGTCTCATGTGGGCTCCGTGGGAGCAACGATGAAGAAAATCCGATTTCCTTCAATGCCGCTGCTGCAAAGTGGGCAAACTACAGCTTCTTTTCTGTACGAAATTGGATTAACAGTGGGAAGGCCAATCCACACGAAGTAAGAAGCAGTGAGAAGACTACGTGATGCAAGAGGCAGCGGAACAAATGCGTTACGTAAGAAGCAGTGGAACAACCATGATATGTAAGAGGCAGCGGAACAAATGCGTTTCGTAAGAAGCAGTGGAACAACTACGTTATGTAAGAGGTAGTGGAACAACTACGTGATGTAAGAGACAATGCTGCAGCTACGCAATATAAGAGGCACTGTAACAACTACGTGATGTAAGAGGCAGAAGAACAACTAAGGTGAGCTTGCTGGTTCATGGTCTTTATAACATGATGTAGAACATTATCACTAGCGAAAGCGAAAACACTGCCTCTCTCATTTTTCACAAAGGGAGTTCGGAATTTAGTCTGAACTTTAGTAAAAGCAGGACATCTGGCAAGTTCGTCTGAACCAGTCATGTAATCTGATTTGTGCCCCGAGGCAATCCTTCTTCACTCCGCAGTCGTCAAGTGATTAGGCCCTTTCCTCAATTGTAGGCGATAACTTCAACTTTTTCAGTGATTTACGAAAGTATTTTGTAAAAACAATCGTGATTCACGTACGTAGGTGTCTTCTAACTGCAAGCGCCGATAGAATTTGGCCTTGTGAGACGTCTATTTTAGGTTTTATGTCTGTCTACTGCAGTGAGCTTAAGATTTGCTGGAGATCTTATGTTTCAGTGTGCCAAACGAAAATATTTTGGGTCTACCTCCCACTGGGAGGAAAATTCTTCCCAGTGTCTTCCAATGTGTTAGGAGCTTTGAGATCGTAGAAATTGATTGGCAGAACTTCTTCGTTAGATATTCGATAGAAATTTCCTGTGTTTCTTCCTTGGCGATGGCATTTTTGTGAGGTCAAAAATTTTCAATATTCCTTCAAGTTTCTCCGTTAGCTGAAAGGAACATTCTGTGTGAGAGAAACAAAATATGCAACTCAAAGAAAGTCTGTGAAATGGATAGCACAACACCAGCGGTTTGAATGCGCTATTAAAACGAATTTAACAGACGCACGTATGCACTTATTTAACTTATTCCAAAGCTATGACCAGAAATTAGGTCCAGCGCTGCATGTAATTATTTATAGTCGTTTCCCACACCAAATCTCAATTTGAGATTGATCTGAAATTATTTAATAATTTTTACATTACAAAAATTTTTTGCACTAGGAATACAAGAAGAAAATGATTAGCAATAACTGTTACGTTGGACATATTCAAATATAGCAAAATGTTGGCGCGACTTCTACGGCATCCTATCAAAACGTTATTCTAAGATATACAACAGTGTTTATAACCTAGTGCTTAACCTAGTAGCACGCTAAACTTATAAATTAGTAGGTTAAACAGAATTCAACGCTTTTTTCGATGGTCGAGTTCATGTCGAGATACATTACAAAAAAGTTGATAAAATTATGCTTGCTAGTGTAGTACATTAGAAACCAAAACTACTCAGAATGATTCCTAGGTTATGAAAATGAAATGTCCTGACACTGTCGGCTATTGGGAATAAGATGATTGAACGTTAATGGCGCTCACTACTCCATTATTCATCATCTGCCTTTTTTCCGAACTCATGAGAGGCAATGATTTTCGAGGTAAATCTTACGAATTTCAAGAGCGAGATTTTTCTTTTTCCAAATTTGTTTTCTGATGCTCTCCCTTGCCGAGTTCAAGGACTGAACTGAAATGAGTTTTCGATGCTAGGAATACTCAGAAGTGCTTCTCATGCAAACCTCACCGTAAATACAACTTCGAGCTTTCGGAAAGGCATAAAAGCAAGCAATTAGGAACTGCTTTCCATGAGAGAGAAACTAACTGTTAGTGTTCTCCGATACGCCTTCTGTTGTCGTAATGGATACTGAAGGGAAAATGATTGCGGGTACAGGCCTGCATCATATCAGGCGCAGGCCGATACAACGCAAACGTAGTCAATGAAGGCATGTAGTCGATGTTAATCAAATCCCTCCAGCTTAAAAAAATAAAGTTCTGCTGGAATAATCTGATCCTACAATATGCAGCCTATATTAACCGGAACTTTTCCACTCGCAATGTTCGATACATGACAGTAGCTGTTCAAATTAGCAAACTTTGGGATCAGAAAATCGATAATTACGTGATCACTTTGGATGATGAACGAGCGGGTATTTTTCGCAGGTTTCCGGGAAACGATAGCGCATTCTATGATTCCCTTTTGTTGACACAAGTGAAAGTGTGCTCTATCAGTGACAGAATTTGAAATCAGCTCACCAGTGACGAAATTGACTTTAAAAACTTTTCGAAGTAATCGAAGAAGGGCAAAAAATATGCACTGGACTTCTTTAACACTTGAAAAATTAAAAATTATGTGAATCATTGAAAAACTGAAAACCGTGCTGAACAGTTTAAGCAACACATTTCCAACAGCTTTCTATTCATAGAATTATTGCTAAGGGGGCATTATTATGCAAACTACACGGGCATTTTATTGATGGCGTTATGGTGAATGCGCGATGGGAGAGCCAGATTGCGGTTGCCAACAACTGAAATTCGATGTAGGAAGATTAAAATCATAGATTATAGTTTAAGCCTCCTTAACCGCTACAAAAAAGAGCGTATCGAAGAGAGGAAGAGGGAAGGTACCATTTAATATGGATATTAGGGAATGCGGAATCTATGCAGAAGGGGCATGGAAACAGTAAGTTGGGAAAGAAGTTTATGAAACAAAATCAAAGTTGAAGAAGAAAGTAGTAGGTGCTGTAAAAAAGGACAGCAGTGAACCGAAAAAAGGTCGTCCTTGATAAAACAAAAAAAACATTTTATTTCAACGAAAAGAAGGCCTACCTAACTCTCAGCTCAGCCCCTCACACATTTTCCCCCTGGGAGCGCTAATTCCATGGAAACAATAATTATATCACCCTGAGGGGTTCGGATGTAGGAATCCTATCAGCAAAAACAAAAAGATTAATTTCTTTACCAGCATAAAATACGACAAAATGTCTAGTGTGGCACGATTTACGAGCTTTTGGGCACTAGTGTGGAAGCCGTTGCAAATATAATATCAATTTGTTTCAAAAGTTGAAGAGCCATGCCCAGAAAATTGCAAGTTTCCATCTCTGCGCCTTTAACAACATCAAAACAACAAGCCATAAACCGGAAATCATCCTGGAGACGTCGGTCTGTGAGTTGCAAGTCCCAACAAAGAGAGTCACGCGTGAAATGGAGCGTCTGCAACAAATCTGCTCAATATCGGCGCACTGTGTTATCACCATCCGTCATTGTATGGAAACTGGTCTTTTGTTCGTACACAGCGGTGCAACACTCACCGCGTTCCCGGGACTCACAGCCCATTGCTTCACAGAAATCCATGTTCGTCGCAAGCAGTATTCAAAAGCGTCATTCAATTCAATTAACGATCAAACCCCCAATAACATTATTACGGATCTTACGAGAGAACTCTTCATTATCTTGAGCGAATCAATCGTGATTTTAAGTCAGAATGTACCAAATCTATCTCTCGTTTCACGAGGACCAGTTCTATGAAGCTCTACCAACTTCCGCCATTCAAGAGCGTCACAGATCATCATCACAATTGAGTACCCACTACTGAAAATAATTATATGTGACTGTCTTCTGTCGTGGTGGAGAATCCTAATACATGTGAGCATGAGCTAACCACAAAAGAGCGTGGCTGTCCATTTCCGCACATGAAACATTTAACTAAAAGAATTGTTAATTTAAATATACATAGGGATTCGAAGGAAAACCTCTAACCTTTGTTAATCAATACCAACAAATTTATGAAGACATGTATCACTGATTTACTTACCTATGAGCACAGGAAACAAAGGGCATGTGCCTATACAGCCGCATTCATCTCGCAATAAAGCTCTGGAACGGCAACCTCTCACCAGTGCCGAACTAACTGCACCTACACTCAGGCATTGACCAGGAAGTGGCATTCGCTCCACGGCATACGAGGAAGAGGGAAGTAGTCTGGAGGTTCAAACTTAGCATTCATTTTTTTCCAGGCATGTAATGGCTTTCTACGTTCTAGTGTTCTGTCATTACGGAGAAGTTATTGAGGAACTACAGATCTCTTTTGATTAAAAAATGCAGGAAACATTTTTTATTACGGAGAAACAACAGAATAAATATTAAAAATTTATCATACCGGGGAAACTTCAAGAAATATCGCTAAAATTCTTGTTTTGGCTAACTGCACGTCCTAGAAAGGCTGAGATAAAAACTACAGTATGACTTTCTGAAAGTTTTGAACAATTGTTACAACCTCCAGTAAATGAATTGAAACTTGAGGGGCAGCCTCCGCAGAGTGTGAAAACAAACTTCTCAACGTGGACGTGGATGTAAGCAAAAGGAAATAGGAACGCAGCTTTCCTACAGAATATACTCAGCCGTTCTTGCAAACTTAAATTATACGCACAACTTATAGTGAGCGATCATAAAGGGGACTCTTAATAGCTGCAGAGAACGTATATAAAAGATGTCAGGTTCCGGGCTGAGAATTAAATAAGCTTTTCTTACGTCAAAATAAAACATCTTTTTTGTTTTGTTGAAGACTATCTTTTTTGGTTCACAACTGTCCTGTTTTTCAGCATCTCTAACTTTCTTCTTTAACTTTAATCTTGCTTTATAACCTTCCTTCTTAACTTACTGTATCTATGCGCAGGAGGTCTTGTGAGGGAACACACTTTGTGTATCGATTCTGCTTTCATTTAAATCCATACTAAATGATTCCTAAATAATAAAAAGCAAGAAGAACTAACTTAACTAATATAACGCATATGGAACTACAACATGAGTACAACGCTTATTTTAGCGTCTCTATTTATCCGTAGTTCAGCTTCACATTTCCTGAAAACTGAGAATTGAACGAAGCTGCCAAAAATGCCTCTCAAATAAGACGTGTTCAGTGACGGAATCAAGGGAGACTTCAAGAGCGTCGTTGTCCGTAATTAACTTCCCTAAAGGTTTTGCGGAAGTGGAGATCTCAATTAAGAGAACAAATTAGCATTCTCCGAAACTAGTCCACACAAGCGTTGCCAGAGCCTTGGAACATGGAGTTGACTTCAGGAAACACGTAATAAAATAGATAAAATACGAAGAACATTTTCTGCTTAGCAAATTAATCGCAAACACAAGCCTTGCCTCGGAAATCACGTTCCACTAACATCAAGTATTACTGACGTTCTGCCTAACCAACTGAACTTTTGTTTATTGCTCGTATGGCAAATCGAAGAGTGAACTTTGTTTGTCTTCCTGAGAACGTTTAGATTTCTTCTAAATTCACAGTCAAGAAATCTCAAGGATAGCTTTCTCTTTAGACTTCAGTCTCACCGAAATAGGTCCGATAAGCAAAACAGTCGACATCAATGAGGGCAAAGGCAGGAGAAATCTTTTCCCTCAGACAACAGAGATAGTAGGGATCTCTACAAGTACCATCGGACCCATTCGGCAGACATTGCTGTCTTTCCTATCGGTCTCTCAACTATGGAAAGCCGTATTCTCAGATGCTAAGTTGCTGATACCGAATATTCGTCCAGCTTATATCAGAGACTCGAATATAGATCTTACGATCACGTCTGCTTTCAGAATGAACTATACATATCGCGATGAAAATATGTATACTCAAAGAGGAAAGTAAATAATTGGGTACATTGAATGGTTTTTCTACAGTTGAAAAGAAACCACATTTATGCATGATATGGACACAAGGTGAACGGCTTCAATCGTTTACAAATAGTGAATTTTCTAGCATTTGACGAACCAAAGACATATTCGTTAGCCAGTATTTGTTAGGAAGTAAAATATTATTTTCTGCATAAACAGCAAATCTATGAGAAATTGTTAAGGTTTGCGATTCAACTATTACCCAGTTTAAGGAACAAAAAAAAAAACGTTTTTTGTTAAGATACTTACCATTCATATGATCTCATTCTCAAAAATGGAAAACTCGTTTACGTGCCATGCGGGAATGGATTTTTGGGCCAAAGCCACTTTTAATGAAAGTGAAATATTTTAAAATCAATCTTCGGCCTAATAATGTATGTTGATTTAGAAGCACTGTTATCGAGGTTATAGCACCGTCAGCCTTTGGCACATCAATGCAAGGTACACTGGAGAACATCAGTAATAACCGCCTGTAAAAAATCAATCTCCGCTCAGAGTGACTGATCGGGAAAAATTTACAAGCAATACTGCCCAACTTCTCCCCGAACTGAACACTTTAGAACTGCGTGGAAATGAGCGAAAAATCGATTAATATGAGTAACCTATAGAATAGAACATTTCACAATCGGGGGAATTAACAACCATATTTATTTCTTGGTAAAATTGTATCCAAACGTAAATTTCCAACTTGACCATGCAATGCTTTTACTTTCCTCTGATGTCAGCATCTCGACGTTCAGGAAAGCAATGTTACTTTGCTAGTAAATTTAAATAATTGACGCCACAATAATTTCTTCCATTGACTTGACGGTACCATTTGCTCTTCACCTCACAAAGGTTAGTTCGAAATATCCTGGATAAAGAACATGCAGTTTTCCGAGAACTAGAACACCATCCCCAAATCTAAAATTTTCCCTGGAAGCCAATCAACAAATGTGTTGCTCGAAAGCCAATCACAATCACGGAACTTGAAAATCTCGCCTCAATTTACAAGGAACCTGAAAAAGCTTTCATTCCTGATCAGTTAACCGTACGAGAGGCTCGGTGAGTCGACACCGCCCAGCAAAAAACCACGGCCAACTTTAAGCGAACGAAGCCAAAGCGTCATCAAGGCCGCTCGTCGGCCTGCAATTTGCAATTAAATTTTAATTTTTTCAATGCAGTGTAAAACAAACAATGATAAATTCGTGCTCTCATTCTCATTTAGATGAGACGAAAGTTTTCAGAACTTAATAGAGGTTTCGTGAAATCTTTCATGTGAAATTTATAAGCATAATTTCATCAAGAAAATGCGTCACTAAAGGGAATAACACGTAAATTGATGCTGAGGTACGCGGTTATTTTTTTCAACCATTAAAAGGTAGCTCAGAATGTTACTTAATAAGCCACAGGAAGCACTTCAATCAAAGTTTTTATGCTATATTTTGAAAAAATACTATTCATTTGAACTCAATTCAAGAAAAATGATCACACTAACCTGAAATTTTCCTAATAGAATCTTCTCAATTCTTCGAATAGTTAAATGCAAAATCTTTGCAAAAGAAAGCAGTGCGTGGTGCAGCGTGGTTTCTGAGAAGTTCCAGAAAAGTACTTCCTTTTAGAAAAAGCTAAAGAAGCAGATAAGTTATTCATGGGCACAGAATTTCTTGAAAGCAGCGCTAGAGCAGTTTTTTTCCGTTTCCTCGGAGCCAATACAGGTTTGGGTTAGAAGGCGTCGGTTAATGCGTCTTGGGTCGCACGCGTGTCCATATTGGAAATGATGCCCGGGCATGGGAGCGGTCGGTGCTCACACTGCGATATTTCTTTTCTCTTGGAGCCGCGGCAGGCAAAGTGGGAGTCCAAAAATACAAAGAAAGACAAATAGAGGCAATTATTTCGAGCCTCGGGAGCACACGCAAGAAGTTCGGCGTGTCCTCATGGAAATGTTTCAGGCATTTCAAAATTGTAGGCGCAAGTGATATCCTACACTCATCCATCACCTCGATGTTTCGGTTTTTTGATGTTAAAATAAACCATGATTAATGGCTAGATGCCGGGGACCGACTCCTTTCTTATGAGAATTCTCAAATAGAAAATACTTTTTCCTGTCTCCCCAACAAGAAACGACACCAGCCATTTCTGTGAAGAGCCCAGCTTAGCCTGGCGAGAAAATTAACACACAAAGTTATGCGAGAGCTTGAAGCTAAATTTTTTTTAAGCGGCTGTGTTTGCGCACAACTCATAACTGCGGAGCGCTGCCCAGCTACCGGCCGCGCAATCATGATCATTTTTCCTTCGCTCTCAATCCGGCGTTGCTGTCGCCTTACGAAATACTAATGAGTTTTCAGGGACCAGATTTTCACAGAATTTACGTCGATGGCAGCGTCAGTCTTTTCAAGTCGACTGCAGAGTTACCAGAATCTGATTGCTCTTTGCACTCAAATTTGACTCGGAAAGAGTATAAATTTGGCCTCGCGCGTCGACTTTGAGGGCTAACGCTGCTAGCAGCAACCCTACGACCACGTAAATTGTTTGGAAATCCTTCAAAGCTCGTCATTGGAGCCGAAGAGGAAATCACATAGCGAATGCCATGAGGTATGCCTTAGAGGGGAAACGATTTTGGAGGGGATTTTTGAACGCCGAAGAAAGAAAAATGATCAAGGGCTTACTTGATTTACACAGCACAACCAATTAGCATTACGAGTGAGTGGGTGCAGTGTTTTTTGAGCCTTGACATTGATTTTGCCTCGTTTTTAATGAACGAACGATTGTCATTGAGGTAATGCAATTGTAAATAATGACTTAAGAGAAATTCTATTTACTTCTCATTAGAAACAATATTAAAAGAGCAATCAGTTACATGAATCGAAACATCTGCAACGCAAAATCGACCAGCCACACTTGAACAACAGGGAAAGATTGATGCGATATCCGGAGGGCAACAAATATTGGATTGAAAGAATTTGATGCGGAATAAGGAAAGTGACAACAAGAGTCTGAGTCTAGGAAGAACTATCAACATAAACGCCAATGCCTGATAAAAACTAAGGACACTAAGATGAAGCGATAAAATAAAATTACATACATGTACGAGTATGTTGGGCCAAATGAAGTAAAAGTAGAATGAAAATTCACGCGTGAGATTATTATTACAGCCCGCAATTGAATTTTATATTTATTTCCTTTTCACTCGACGTTTGTGTCTTGCAACTTGCGCGAAAGTTTCACGACTATGCCTAAAGGATCTGTCTTCGGAGAATTTTTCGAATTCATCAACAATTATCCCAAATTAATTCTTTACAGCGATTTAGTATCATCATGCAGACAGAAAACGTAGAAATGGCTTACGAAATGTTAAAAAATAAGACATTTTCCGAAGTTAGAAATACAAAGGTGGGGATTTTCCTTCAGTGTTTAACACACACGTGACGAGGATGCGTATTATCAGATTTCTCACTTCAATTGAGGAAATAAAGTTTTATCTATTGACAATACGTTTGTTGTTCCAAAATGAATCCTGTTAAGATGAGAGAGAGAGAACGAAAAGAGGAGCAATCTAAGTTAGACGCACCTGAAGTGTACTCTGTTTTTTACGTGCCTTGGGGAGACTGGGTCTCGATGAAGGGTTGATGGAGAAGGTCATGTAAAGTGAGAGACTAACACAAGGTTATTTAAAGTGAGAGACAAAAATAAGGTTATATAAAATGAAATGCTAATGCAAGGTTATTTAAAGTGAGTTACGATTCGATGCAAATCTTGCGCAGATTTCGACGGGTAAAATTATTAGCTACAGAGAGAACACTTTTAATTCGAAAAATTCACGTGAGAATTTAGCTGTGAAAAACTCTAGCCTTAATCATTGAAAGAACAAATAGCAGTGAGGAACGAACTTAAGAAAAAAGAATAACCCAACATAAGCAAGGTAGGTAGAAGATATACAACGATAAAGAATTGCAGTACTAGAGAGGCAGACTAAACTGAAAACTCTGAGCGCAATGCAGCGAGGAGGGTCGCTCTCACCTGGTAGAAGATGTCATCCACGAGTGACTGGTCGATGATGGAGCAGAATTCGGGTCCCCTGAGTGCTTGTTCGTAGCGCTGAAAGTTGAGACAAAGTCACGTTAATTTTAGGGGGTGGCGCTTTCACTTGTACATAATAGAGAACATTCACGAGAAGAGAAGAACTTCGGGTAAGGTTTCCGTAGATTACAAGTGAAAAATTTTCTTCCAAGCGACTGAACTGCAGCAGCTGTAACAATTGAGAAAAAGAAAGCATTTCCTAAGAAAAACAACACATAGATTTAGCAAGAAGCTAAGTTCAAAATAAAGTATCTAAAATTGAATACTTAAGTTTGTCTTTCGAGCCAAGTTTGAATACTTTCGAAGCTTCAAATCATTTGAATATTAAAAGACTCAATTTTGAATGCGTATCTCCTCAAAATTTGTGTTCAATGTTGTATAAAAATTCAGATTACTTTTCAGCAACAGCATCAACGGACATAATACTTGGCCCGACGCATCGAAATCGGCACCCACTAGAGTGCTACAGAAATTGCCGTTGTTTTCGATGTCAAGATCAAGCGAGCTCGTCAGTGTAGACCCAAATAAATAAGGACCCAAAGCACTGAAAATAAGTGCTCAAATACGCACTCTCACTAAGAAAACAATCAAGAGTCATTATCAATACCAGCCTCGTACAAATTATTTAAATTTGAGCAAAATTGCAGATTTAATTTATTGAGATCAACTAAGTTACAACTTCGGTAGCAAACGATGTTCAGAAATCTCAAGATGACAAAAACGGAAAGTTCATTGAAAATCCATCGATATTTTATATCTCAATTACAATGAAGTCGTTGTCAATTTTATATCTCAATTACACAATTTGCATTTCGGAATCTACCGCGTGTATCAAGGAACTTCCATGTGTCATCAATTCAATTTATAATGTTGTAGCTTCCACACAGTATCGCAAGCTTTCCAAGATGATCAGATGCTAGTAGAGTCAGGCAGAGCAGAGGCTATTCTTTTTAAACATGAAGAGCAGGGCGCTATTTAGTAATGAAGTAACTCCCACAAAACTCCATTTCTAAGTTTCTAAATATTTCAAAGCTTTGTTCAGCCAGACATCATAAGGGATTAAAGAGTTTCCCTGATATTGAAAACTGAATATCAATAGAAAGCTTCAGAAATAGCTACGCATTACGTGTGCAGATTTGTGAATAGTTCAATGATTTTTCTCCACTTGAGAGGTCCTCTTCAGAACTGGAGAATCTCCACCCAGGAAAGAGGTCCCGAGTACCTCTGCCACCCGATGGAGACAATACAAAGTTGAAACTGAAAGAAGCAAAGTGGGCACGAAAAACAGAATCCCGAAGACCTATTTATAGATGAGGTAACCTAAGACTTTAGCCAGAAAGTGTAGCAGTCCTTTGTCTTTATGTACACTTCGTAAGTTTATGGTCCTCAAATTCCAAATTTAGCTCTGACAATCTCTCAATGATTCCCCAGAATTTCTAACGCGCTCGTAGCCACCTTACCAGTTTATCTGCGCTGAACGTGAGAGAGGCAGGCGGCAATTAAAATCAAAGTTTTAAAACATTGCTAACAAGCACATCTTCTTTTTGATTTTGGTGCCGTCTCACATGAAATATACAGGATTAAAATTTTCTACAGTTCATAAAACTAGTTAATTTTGAGTTAGAAGGACTGAAAAAAGCGAAATTAAAGATGACGCCGCTATGTAAAGCCAGCCACATGGATCGTTATTTGCTACTTCTTTTCGTTTTGCATGAGGCGAACAATTAAAAAATAATTCAAAAACATATTCCACGGCCTGGGTTTCGAGATACTAAGTTCGACAAGGAGTAGTCAGAGAAGTTTAATTTTACCTGTGAAAGATGACCCATTCGCAGACGATACTTTGAAAACAGCCAACTACAGAGTATTGCATTATTTTACTAAAGCCTCCTTTTATTCGGACAAAAATTCGCATAAGTTACTCAGCTGAAACGATGCATGATTCAAGTTATGAATAACAGGGACTTATTTCATCAAGAGAAGTCGAGGTTCACCTGACATGATGCCGTACCACCCGGATATTGACAGCACACACACCATAACACCAGCAACGCGAAGGCGTATAGATATACAATGAACTTTTAAAATTCTGGCATAAGTATAGGATTCTATGAAGCCAATTTCCGACCATAGGCGCTTCGAGGAAATTCCCGCTTCGAGGTGGGAGCTGTGTTTACCTTCTCCTCCTCCGACGAGGGCGAAATTGAAATCAAAACAGCAGAAGCTAACGCCGCAGCAAAAGTGACTTCTGTGTAACCTTTCAGGTCTAGTATGCACAAGAACTTATCAAAACAACAGAGGACAGTGAGCTTCCCACATTACACAGTGTCTATAAAAAGGGGCTCGTCAACGATCAGGAGTGAAGAACTCCAGTACACTGGGTGGAGGCCCCTTCCTGAGCATAGTTACAGCAGAATTTGTTTTACTCAAGCGCTTACCCACCGAACTTGATGGTCCGCAATTAATTTTATTCCAAATTTTAGCATGTAAAAAATGCGTATTGACTTCTGGAAAAGATTATCCGTTCTTTCAGATCTCAGCGAATATAAAGTTCGTCATTAGCCACAAAGTTTCATAATTAATAACACAAACATAACACTGATGCCGAGCTTCTAGCTCAACTTTCTAAGTTTCGAAGAGAATTGTTTTATGCTCTAACCCAGTAATTTAAGTCTTCTCGTTATTTAAACAGCGTCTTGTATTTCGTCATATGTGTGCTGTAACACTCAAAGCATATCAATCAAAATATCAAATTCCACAATCAATTGTAGAATTACTTAGAAGACTCATCGAATTTTCAAAATTTTCTCTCAAAAGTTTGTGAATGAAAAACTTTAAATGATAATGCACGGCGGTGCATTCAGAGACCACAGATACAAACAATTATTGAAGTCGTAAGGGCTCAGCCTCCAGAAAAAGTTCTTTCTCCGCCTTGGCCATTCTCCGCCCTGTATCTTCAAGCATGAGCTTTTTTCAAATAAAATTTAAGGATTTGGGTCGGAAAAACAAGCTAAATCGACAAAAGAACTTTCGCTGCGAGCTGCACTGCAACTGTGTCATAAATTATTTGAGAATTCGCCCCCGACGCATGAGGGCGACTATTAATTGCGGGGGACTCCGGAACTGACACTGGAACGCATGACTCTTACGATGAAAAGCCCTGAGAGGCTTCATTAGCACATTTCTGGGGCTCGCCCACCAACAGTACAGGAACTTTAAATTAGCAGAGATGAAATGGCGAAACTGTATACTCTCTCAACCGCGCTTGTTATGCCCGTCGCAATTTCCTGAGAACTGCTTTTTAATTGCAGTCTGAGAAGTCCTCTGTCAGGAAACGCAGAAAACTGACATATTTTGAATGCTGCCACAACGATGGCCTAGTGAGGTAAGCAAAAAAGAAATAACTAAGAGCAAAGAAACGTAAATTTTTCAAAGAATTCCAACAAAAATCTGGCCGAGTGACGCACTTCAGAAATCCATAATAATGAACGCAAGGAACATATTCATGACGTTAACTTAAATGCTGCTATGAACCAGGTCGTAGGACAGTCAGTGCATCAGTAAATAATTTGCACGTTGCTGTTTGAATCTTAATTTGAGAATTAAACAATTTAGTTTTCAGCCGTCGTGAATTGCAGTTTAAAATTATAAACTTACAGCGCGTGAATGCCTGTTTTTATACGTGATGCTGTCCATACGATCAATATACGTAATGAAACAACACTGATATTATTAGGTGTGAAATTCAAAAGCAAATACAAGATGAGCATTAATTTTTTCACTGTGACAAAACTTTACTACTCTACATGTGCGAACTTAGTTGAAAAGCGTTCACAATTGTGTTCGTATGGAAGCGGCTAATATCAGTCTTTGATTTTCTTACCTCTTTGACCTAAATGCCTGTATTGATACATCCTCAAAAGACTGTGATGGCACACGAATCTCGGTCCCTGCAGTAGCGAGCGGTTGCGACTGATATTAGATTTGTTTCCGGTCTCACGTCTAATTTGCATAGGATTGATTCCGTATTCCACAGTTTCTGTCAATGAAACAAAGTGAGAAGGCACAATCACGTTATTCTAAGTAGTTACGAATTTGTGAAAGAAAAATGGAAAAAAATTCTCTTGTGTGAAGTTTTTCGCGCGAGTCATGACAGTTGCGAGAAAGCAACTTTGTTTACATAAGAAAAGTTGACATGGACGACAATGAGCGGACCGTAGCGCTCAAATACTACATAGAGTTACGCCACGTGAGTGCTCGCCTAAATAGTGCACACCAAAAATGTGATGGAAGGCTTTGGAGCTTCAGCATTCATGAAACTTCACGCAAAGCAGAAAGTCCACTTGTTCTGTTGCGTCCAATCAACACAGGGTGACAGCGAAGGTTATTTCACTCACGAAAAGTTAAGTACCTAGAAGGATTTTGCTATGCAAACTAATTCCATAAAATCAAAATTAAGTGGAAGAAAATAAGATACATACATGCCCTGTATGGAAATTTAGACACAAAAATCCGACTTCAGGTGCGCGACTCAAACGAGCGTAACCTATGCAGAACTGATGCGCTCATAATAAAATGAAGTGGAGCGAAGTAAGCTGGGCACACCTACGAACCTGACACTTTTTAATTAACTATACAGAGGTTGATCATGACTCTTGAAAATTAGTGCAAACGTTTCTCGACTACGCTATAAAGGATGACATATGACAGCCTAAATGTGTCATGGAATTCATTACTAACATATTAAAATTATTTCTATTATCATTACCATTATTATTATGTAGCAATTTAATATTAAAACATTATCATTAATAATTATTGTTACTACTGTATTATTATTTTAGTTTAAGACTAAAGCCGCAAAAAAAGGCGATCTCAAGAGGGCGAAGACGAGGAACTATTTAGCATGGGCTGTAGAAAACAGAGAATTAATGCACAAGATGTGCTCCCACACAAGATACTCAGGACAGAGAAAGAGCAAATAAAGACGCAAGGTGAAAAAAAAATTGAAGAGGCAGCGAAGAAGGCCTGAAAACTGAAAGAAGCGAAGGGGGCACGAGAGACAGAAGTCCCGAAGGCCCATTTATAGATGAAGAAACCTAACAGTATCCTCTCTGGAGGAAGGAATCCAATCTCATGTAATGAAACTAGATTGAATGATAGAAACCTTCAAGTTATTAAGAAGTTAATCAACAGTTCTCTAATGACGTGAATAAAACTGAAAGTTGTTAGCGACACTAATGAACGGTCTTCTAGCAATCGAAAAAATAATAAAATGCAACCCATTCACTCTCTGAAGAAAAACGTAGCATTTGCCGTAAAATCTTTTAAATAAAGAGGTCTTTAAAGATGAGATAAAAAGAAGAAATAAACCATTTTATTGCAAAGGAGGCTATTGCACTTAAGCCCAGCCAAATACAGACGCAGCAACGCTTACAAATTTTATGGGTAAAAACACATAAAAGTCTCGGTTGTTTTGTGTAGTATGGACCATCAACTCAAATTGGACAAAGGGAGTGATTTATTTTACAACGAACGTATACAAATAATTACAACACAAGAAGCATTCTTTTCAAGAGAATACACAGAATTTAACGTACGCAGAATTTAACGATCCACTCAAATCAGAGCATGGCATATTTATCGCAGTAAACACAGTAGTAAGAGCGGCGTTTTGCTTGCATGTAACGGACGCACCCAGAACACTGCCAGCAATGTAGGCAAGCTTGGTTCTAACTGCACGGAATCCGGAATTACGTCTCATGAACAAATTTTATTCCGTTTAGATGCCTAGGATGTCGTAAGTAAAGGAGATATTTTCTTTCAGTAATTGGTTCTTCTATGAAAATTGAGTCAAGGCGTCGATACATCAACTTATTTCACGGCTGGCCTCCAGAATCATAGTGTAAAAAAGCAGCAGAAGCCGTAGCTGGAGACTGACGGTCCGAGTCCTCCCTACCTTAAAAAAGCCCCACAAGATTGATGGAGCTCCTTTCCTAATAAAAATAAGCCTCTTCTTGCTGAAATATCCGAACGGCTAGTGGCGTTTTCTCTTTCAAGAATTTTTGCAAGATAAACTGCTCGAGTAGGTGTTTCATGGTGAAGATAAAGCTCTAAATCTACGTATTTATTGTGACTGTTGAGGCTTGTACGCATCGCAAGGAAGAGTAGCTCAAGTTAACGAAATTTTATAGATCATATTTGGCCAAGGTTAACGATTACTTTCAAGCCATTACCTAAACTTTCAGGTCTCAGCAGGAAAGACGCAATTAGTTACATAAATGCACTTTTCACGTATAAATGCATCCATGTAGTAATAGACACGTGCGCATAGAAGCACTAAAATTTACGTACCACGAGTGAAAAAAAATACCATAGAAATGAAACTTCTCTCGTGAAATACCCAACTTCTTCAGCTTGGAAGCCGTTGATGGTTGTGTTGTGGGGATCCGAGTCACGGGATCCTGCGGTCCAAGAAGGCCAGGAACACCACGAGTATCAGCTAAGCAGATGAGGGAAGAAATTTTGACCGACAGCTCCCAAATTTCGAAATCTTAAATTCGAGACGAGCAGCTCAGTGCACACATGTCAAGTAAAGCGGAAATGATCGATCGCCCTCAGGAGGCCGAGCGTCAGGCAGCCTCAAAATTGGCTTCGATTTATGAGCTTAGCTTCGAGTATTCAGCCCACACCGCACCGCCCAGCCAGCCTGAATATTTGCGTCTCTTCTTCAGCAGTAGAGGGTATGGGTTTATTTGGTAACCGCACTCTGTTGTTAATACTGATCGATAGAACGGTAGATGTTGCTGTGTTTGTGCAGCGAAGGTTTTTTTCTTCTGATTTATCACTGGATTTGATAACAAAAAATCTAAATATTCTGTTATTTTCAGTCCTCGATCAAGCTCTCCAGATATCTTTCTCATTATCCAGCTATATTTGGCTGGCATGAGAATATTAACAATAAAATGTCGTTGTAAAATAATTTTTTTATTCAAGGTGTTTTTGTTATTTACAATTCTAGCAAGCACGCATTTTTTCCCATCTTCTTTCTAAAAAACATGAAAACCCTGAAAAAAAAATCCAATTCACGAGAACTGCTGAAAATCTCTTTCAACTTGTGTATTCTCCTCCTTTTTAAACTGATATTTTAATACCACGCCGGAGATTTAAGATTCAAGACGTCAGGGGAACGAGTAAAATTATCCTATAAGAAAGAACTTGAACCTTCATTTGGCGCTCGCCAGGCAGAAATGAAGGTGCGACGTCGCCGCTGCTTTGTATGGAATTGTGAGTGCGGCAAAAGAGTCGTGACAGATTGCTTCACGACACGAGATATCGCCACAGGGTGGCGTACATCAGCTCGTCTGATGATCTCAGCGCCGACGACAAAGACAGAATTACGGGCTTGGTGTACTGGTGCTGCTGGGAAGTTATGCAAATGGCTTTTAGATATTTAGAGCAACATGTTTAAGCAATCTCCATTTTTTTCCAATGATCTATGATCATATTACGCAGTAACATTTAAGAGTAATAGACTCATTCTTTGCGGTTACGTAAGGTAAACGCTGGCACAAAGGCTCGCGTTGTTTAGACGGCCGTCATTGTGTCATCTACTATATCATCAACACACGTGACAAAGACATCCAAATGATTACAAACCTCACACAGGCTACTGGCAATTTTCGCTGTTGAAGCTGAATGACGCTGGACCTAAGGATGTGTGAGACAAACCCTCTCCGTTACCTCAATAAATCAATAACGAGCTCCACACGAATGCTGACGAAGAGTTTTGCAACTATAATGAATAACACTAGAAAGAAATTCATCATAATGAACAGATCTTGCTCCATTATTTTCAAATGTTTCTAACGGGTATTAGACACTGAATTTTGTCTCTATCTTAGCAGCATTAGGCTAAAAATCGGCCTAACTATTTCTCATTGAAGAGCTCAAAGTTAAATTGATGCAAGGCACGACGACACTAAAGCCGCTCTACTACGAGAAAACTGTTAAGGAGCTCGCGGAAACGAAGCGAAAACGAATTTCTGCAAATAAAAGGCTCCTGTCGCAAACGTAGTTTCAGCAGGAATTGACAAGCAGAGCAGCAATCATCTCGTCGAGGGGAGAAGAAATGAGCAAAAAATGATCTTTTCACAGGTTGACCTCCAAAACTGCTTGACACAAAGTAAATAGCGACAAAAACAACTTTTGCGCTTCAAATTAATACAGTAAGAAATGACATAACGCTCAATTTAAAGGTTTGTAGCTTCAGCTTATTCTTTTCAAGATATATGAAAATTTTTAATGCAAACGGACGTATTAACTCATAATCAGACCCCTAACAATATTTTCAACAATAGAAACGGACAAAAAACATAATACTAAATTCAACGGCGGGCTATTTTAAGCAATAATCTACTGTATATTTGATGGAGAAACGATTTCGTTTTTAACATTTAGCGACTCCAGAACATGAAGAAAATTAATTGAGTATCACTTTGAAATTGTTGTTGTGCCATAACCCACATATGAAAGAAGAATCGTACAGAAAAGCAGCAAGAAAAGGTAAATTCAGTGCAGGTTCTCTACTCATCAGTTCTTCCCCCTAACTTACTCCATCTTTTTTACCCTCGTCCTCCGCCAATGCGTTTTTTTCTAGGTTGAGCTCAATTTAAAATTATTCTTTCGTAGCTACATGCGATGTTACGTCATCTACAACATGAGATGTGCAAGTTGCACATCGTAGTACATTGCATCCATTCGCTGAACACACGTTATCATGGTTCTTGTTCATTTCGGACTGGCGTTTTTTTCATTCTTTATAAAGGCAGATGTACAAAGATACACGTTGCGATTAAGCTATTATAGGCAGTTATAGAATTTCCATTTCATTCACTTGCCGCAAATTTTGGCACCGTGGAGTTCACATGAGTCTGAATATCTCATCGTGTTTGTTGATGAAATTCAATTTGAAACCGTCTGGAAATGCATTTTCTTAATCGCTAAATTTTACGCATTTGATTTTTCCTACTTCTCAGACAGCAAGAATATTCTAAACATGTAACTGAAATGAGCTCTTTTCACCAATTTTTTTCGAAATAAATTTCTCCATCAAAATCAGAGTCGCGAATCATTAGAATTAGAATCGGATTATCACCAAAATAAAATTATAAACTCCTGTATACGGATTTTTCAAGCACCAATCACCTTAACGCTGATGCTAAACTTTGTAACAAGGAAATAAACAAATTGATTTGCTTTACTTAGCCACGATTCGAAAAATTCGTGAACGCGATACATTTGGTAGCACTCTTGTTTCAACTCGGAATAATGATGCAGTGAAAGAGCTGCTTTCTTTTCTTATTACGAAAGCGGTTTTGAATCGAACATTATATGAGCTATTATCAGTATTTCATTGTGTAAGCTGTATTTAGTCTGTCGTGATATAAGTTGTTTTCAATCGATAAAAATACCAACTGTTAAAACTCGTTATATTGTTAGGTAAGTTTATTTTAAGTAGCGTTTTGCTCGTTCTTTTTAGCCTTTTATTTAGTAAGGTCTCAATACACGAAGTCGCTTATGAATGTAATTGTGCAAGCTATTTATAATCTCTTATTAAATAAGCTTCTCAATTTCTTATTATATAAGCTCTTCATTTGTCATCATGTGAGATGTTTCAATTGTTCATATTGTCAGCTGTTTTATTCCGTCAAGTCATGAGCAAACGTTAAATGATTAACTTGCGTATTTTCGTTTGATTTTCTTATCATACTTCCTCACAACGTAAAATCAAATCCAATCTCACGCACTACTCCCATGCACAAATGGTGCAGGACAAAGTCCTAAGAGTTTTTAGGAATGAAGTTGCATGATGAAGCTCATCATGAGATGAAAACCAACAAAATGAGACATGGTTACGCACAACGATCATGAATAAACACGGTTAAATTGGTCTACTAGAGGCATGCAAGAGAAAGAGCTTTAGAAATGTAAAAAAGCACTTATGCGAAATTTAAAATATGAAATAATTTCTAATTAAAATCAGATACAGATAAAACGCGACCTCGACCTAAAATTGAAAAATAACCACTGTTGACTTTTGAGCCGCAGCTGAAAGCATGGCGGACCGTGTGCGCAGCCCGCCCTAGAGTTTCATCTTTACGGCAGCTGACTCACTTATGCTCAACAGTCTTCTACCTCAATGTAAAGTCGGTACAACCGACGTATTCAGCACATTGTACACAACTACATATGTTCATTCACAACCGTAGACCGCGTCACAATGGTAAGTTTTAATCATAACAGAAAAAAGAAATAATACTCAAATCGTTTTCAAAATCTCATAACGTATAATATTAGAGAAAAAACTCTCACCATCTAAAAAAATCCACGCGAAATTAACTTGCGTGACTGAAATTGCAATTTTTATTTGAAAAACAACTGGAATCACACATAGACAACTCTTTGATCGTCAAAGTTTGAGCTCAGGCGAAATAAATGTTGAGAATAATATCAGATAGTTGCAATATTAGAGCAGCCTGTGCATTTCGAAGTGTACCTCCATGCTTTCAATTGCGATTCAAAAATCATCTATGATTATTTTTCGATTTCAGGTTAGAAGTACATTTTTAGCGATGTGAGTTTTTTGGAATCATTGCATGTTTAAATGAAGTATTTGGTACTCAAAGACCCGTCTAGTGTTTTCCTCTCACGTGTTTTCAGTTCACTGATTCAGCCTGCCAATAGGCGTATGTAATTCATACATGAATCTAACATCATTTTGTTGTTCAGCTGATGAAATTTATTTCGAAACATTCACTTTTATACAAGCTTAGGAATTTATTCCTCTCTGTTAATTTCTTAATTAGCTCGGTTCTCATTAATGTGAATTCGTTTTACAGCTTAAAAATTCTGTCAAAATATTAATATCATATAGTACCACTTAAAAATTTGACAATTTTTCTCATTTTTCACTTTAATTGGAAACAGTGGTTCCATAAACTGTTACAAATGCATCTGTTTCTACGACTACCTCAAGTCTTTTCCTAACAAAAATTGTGCTTTGCTTCCATGCCAAAGTTTCGCCAGTACGACTGTGTTACAGCACCACAGTTTGACGGCACCTAAGAGCGCCGATTTAGACTCAAGCGTTTGCTTTCTATGTTCAAAATGAGCGATTTGGCGCGGGTAGCACCGTGTAGCACAGACTTCGATGAACTCCTGCATTAATGATGAAGCTCCCAAGCAGTGGAGCACTTACCTTGATCAGGAAGGAGAGTTTCTTTACGTAATTCTTCTCGGTGTCGTAAAGTTCGCCGATGACATGAGCTCGCGTGTCCTGCACAACAAACAAATACGTTTATGAATCTTTCAAAAAAGTGAAAGCTTTTACGAGAATATTAGCATCAAGTAATGTTATTGCAGTATTTTTTAGTCGTAAAGTAGCTTTTCTGAAACAAACGAATAGTTAGGTTGTAATATATTTTGAAATTAGATGTTAATGGTTTAAATTTAAAATGAGCAATAAATATGTTCCGAGAGATAAAGGTAGTGTAATGTGTAATCAACTCAAATGACACTGTTTTGCAGGTAGAAGCCCACGATCAGATAACAAAAAATTTAACTGTTTAGCAGTTCATTGAATTGAGCATTTCCTGGTCAGAATTGAATTCTGCCTTCACGAACTCTAGGCCACTAGCAAGAGCTCATAGACATGATTTTCAAAGCTCAAGAGAGCACATCTATCAAACAAATACAGCATGACATAGCAGCGATGTAATCAGTAACACCAACTGAACGCCGAACAACACAACAATGGTGACTGATATTCCAGTCGGAATTATATTGACTGCATAGTCAATTTTCGTCAAGCTGGCTAGCACTGATCAAAACATTTAACGAGGATTTTTACGAGCCTGAAAGGATTTCTACCACAAAATATTTCGAATTGAACAACAGATAGCTGCAGAAACACCAGCATATGCACTAGCACGAAAGATCATAAAATATTTGATTCAACCAAGATGAATTCATAATTTATTTTCAGTTTTATGAATCCTCAACAGTCACTCTTTGATCATCATCATCGTGTTATGCCCGGCACACCCTCGAGTCTCCACAGCAGCCTGCATTAAAACACTTTCGGCTACGCGACCATCAGATACACAAGGCACTCCTAACTCCAACAGAGAATTTAGCGCACCACGTTCACCTCCTTTATTTACTAATGCGATTACTAAAGCGCAAAGTAGACCGCCGTGGCCTGAAGACTTTAGGCCAAGCTCTCGAAACTTCAGAATGTATCGCTGCGCAAGCTAAGCGCCATCGACCGTGGGGATTATGCATGCACCTAAATGATCACACCTCACTCTTGCTCACGCTCGGTAAAAGTTGATGCAGCAAAATCTGATTTATTAGCCTCTGAGAAACAGTGCAACAATTTGAATAATTTTGAAATTCTGCAGCATCGCTTTTGAGCACGAGTGCATTGGTGAGAATTCAGAACATATTTCGAAAAATCAAATTTGCTTTAAAATTAAAATTTACCTGTATTAGAGAGTTGATGATTAATCGGCAACCTTTCGAATGAGACCTATACTTTGTGCGTCTTCATTTTTACTTAGAAACTATACAATTCCAAAGACACAAGGATATTATGCTTCTCCTTCATTATGAAACTTGAGAGCTGTTATACTAACACGCCTGCGCGTCTGAACTTTGGATTACGAACAGAAACTTCTCGGTCACCACCGATTAGATTTCTTTTTACGGTTTGGCCAAAGTTTATACGGGTCTTCCAAGAAGAGGCTTACGCAAGTCGAAATGAGAAATTCAGAAGTTCAAACGATGGAAAACATGAAGTGAAATGAGAAAAATTTCTCAACTCTCCATCACATTTTAGAGCAGAGGAAATGAGGAAATATCCGCATAAATTTTATTTCCTTGAAAACAATAACTCTCTCAATATTCATTTCCTATAATCCAAATAATTTTCGAAATCTTAGAAATTCCGTAAATTTCAGGTGCAAAGAATGCCTGCATGTGTGCCGTGAAGTATTCACGGTAAGAATAGCTAAAATAGTCCCCGTCGAAGAAAGTAGACCGAAAGGTTCGGGGCGTCAGCAGGGAAAAAACAACCAAAAAGACGAGCGTCACACTTCTTCCATTCGAAGCAAAACTCTCGAAAATCTCTTCCAACAACGAGAACTGCTAAATTGAATCTCAGCCTCAGTTAGAAATTGCGATCATTGAGAACATTCGCTAAATTGAAGTCATTTTTTCAGTGAGTAACAGGAAGATTTTAGGCAGTGAAAGATTTCAAGTTCATTCAGTTTCAGGGAGCGGCGAAAGTTGGAGTTCGGGACAAGATAAGGGAGGGAAACCTTCGGCCAACTGACACAGAAACACAAACTCATCAGGGAGTCATTTCTCCCAAGCCTCGAAACAGAAACTTTCAAATGATCGAGAAAAGTAAGAAAGACAGAGACCTTTCGGCCATGAATGCAACAAACGTAGTAGGCTTGAAACTTCAACTCTCAAATAGCCTCGAGCTTTTTCAAAATTAAAATTTTCAAGAGAGATGTACAAGACAAAATATTTTCACAGTCTCTTTAAGCAGCATAATTTTTAGTTTGCAAAAATTTCACTATATTCTAAGGGTGAAAAATCCATCCTCAATTTCACCAGAGCTAACCGCTACAACGATTCAATTGAATGTTCTGGTTTCGATCATACCACTTATTATAAAAATGTTTTGAAGTTCATTTTGCTGAGTTAAACCCACGTTTGGTTTTGTTTTTATAAAAACAAATAGTTCTCTACACCAGCACTACGTATTACCCAATATACTATGTAGAAAAGTGTCAATACTTTCTTAATAGCCAGTGTAAACATTAAGTGCTTAGGAAAACGGAGCAAGCAGTTTCGACTTATGTTGGAATATTCAGTACATTGATTCTCGAAGTTCAATCATATTCGTCCAATTTTTTAAAGCAATAACACTGAAAATAAAACAATATCTGTTTAAATTTTGCATCCCATTTTCAGAGTGGTTCGCGAGCACGACGAAGAGGAAGATAGCTACAAATTTAATTTAGCAGCGGCTCTCTGCAACCCAGCGCGTCTAAAACACAATTGTCACGCAGATGGACTTGCCTCCGGCGCACAGGTTCGCGGCCGAAATCTACCGAGGTTCAACAGAAGTAGCGCAGCTCGGGATTGGCCTGCTCGTATAAACTGTAGGACACAGAGATTAGTTTGACCACAGCCGAGCGGCCGGATAGCTAAACCCAGTAACGCTTGCCATTCGCCACACGGCCGATAGAAATATGACCTTCGTGCTCTTGGCCCAATTTCTGAGCTTCTCTTCCAGCTTGGAAAAAGAACAGAAAAGGACTCATAAACCTGTTCTTCATAACACAAAACAAAAAAAAACACTTTTTTTGGACCGCAAGCGAAAATTCAACTAAGTACATTTGAGGACTTATAAAAATACTAATGAAAACTATTATGTATCGAAAAATGTACAATTTTAAGGAAAAATTGTCAGATTTATATTTGTTACAATGCATTCAATATTTTTCTAAAAATCACAGCGTAGAATTTCTAACAAACAATCTAGAAATGAAACGCTATCTACTCTCGCAAAAGTTAATGTGGGGAAAAAGTTGTGTATTTCAAACGAAATGACCAATATATTACCATTGAATGATGAAAAATCTGTATCAAAGCTCTAAGCATTCTATTTGTGATACACAGAATAAAAAAGCAGTGTGTCATTGTAACTGCCCTAATTTGTATTAACTAATAAAAACTCAGAATAACATCGATCCTGTACAATAATAACTTAGATCGATAAAAAATTATTCCAATTTACTCGATACCATGATAATTAAGTAGTATTACCTTCCCGTGAACGCGACAAAGATCCCTCATGACATAAAGGACAGCATTGAAACGCAACACAAAGCGCAGCGCAATGTACAGCAACGCCACAATTTCAGCAGGAGAGCCGCACACGAAGCGGCCACTCGAGAGGACAATGATTGTACGACTGCAGCGGACGAGAACTGCAGACGAGTGAAGCAACACGTACAGCAGAGATCAAGAGTTAATTGTAGCTATTCCTGGAATTGCAGGCCCCTTGTCCCAACGAGCTAAGACAAGAATCATTTCTGGTGCGCAGTGGAGGCCAGGAAACAAAGGCAGAACAGGCTCTCAGTTTCGCATCTAAGGAAGGCAACTGCGTATTTTCGCCGTGTGGAGACCTGAGGAAGTTAGTGACACATATTGGCCGTGTGGGGACCTGAGGAAGTTAGCGACACATATTGGCCGTGTGAGGGCCTGAGGAAGTTAGTGACACA